>CABHPP010145332.1:4945-15579 GCA_902168425.1 Peromyscus attwateri
TCTCTCTCTCTCTCTCTCTCTCTCTCTCTCTCTCTCTCTCTCTCTCTGTGTGTGTGTGTGTGTGTGTGTGTGTGTGTGTGTGTGTGTGTGTGTGTGTATGTCCAAACTCATGTACATGTGTGGAGGTCAGAAGAGAGCCTCATCTATCAGTTTGCATTTTCCATCTTGTTTGAGATACGGTCTCATATTGTTCACCATTGTTACTGGCAGACTAGCTGACCTACAAACTTCTTGAAGTTCTCCTGTCTCTACCTCCCAAGAAAGCTGGCTTCACAGATGTGAAATTCTACATCAATTTTACATGGCTTCTTAGGGTCTGAACAGGTCCTGTACTGTACCCACTGTACCATCTTCCCAGCCCTACAAGCTATTTATATTCTGTTTACTAGTCTGAAGTGTATTTAGGTCTTCTTCTTTATAGGCAACTCTACTGCTGACATAAATTGTTATCAGAGACATCATAATTCAAAATAATCATGTTTTTAAAAGCCAGAAAACCTTATTGCACCCAATAAATAGATGTAAACATGATCTCCATAGAGGATGGTTTTTTATGACAATTGCAAGACAAAGAATATGCACCTTCCAACAGCAGAAAGGATTCTCAGTAGAAATATATATATATACATATAGTTAGAACACCAAGTAAACTACACAATTGAAGGATAACAAACTAGAAGATAAAAATGTAAGACTCTCTCATTATTTTATCATTTTAGACAGTTAAAGACATCCTAATAAAATAATCTTATGTAAAGAGACATTGGACAGGGTACCAGACTGTGCAATGTTGGAGAATTAGGAGATGAAGAAAGTGGGAAGACAGTGAGCACAGAGTTGAAAGCTTGCCCACCACTGTGACACAGTGTCAGTGTGATGTACCAGTCACACAGAAAGGGTGTGGGCCACGGATGACAGGAATTCTGGAGAAAACACAGATTCAAAGAACCTTTGCTGTCAAGCACAGCCCAAGCTCTGATGATTTTTGTTGTTAGGGAGAAAAAGCAGTCACATATTTTTACTAAAAGTGGCAAACACACTCATATCTGAAATTGCTCATCCTAGCCTCCTTCTAATTGTTTAGAAAATAAACAATATTAGTTAAATGGAAGGACTTCTTGAGCTACAATATGAGTCTGTTTTATAGTCTCCTGTTGGCACTGTTTCTGTTCCCTTAGCAACCTGGCTCATAATCCAGGCCTTCTCTCCATGATAATTGCAGCAGACAGGCATGATGAGCCTTGTTTATTTGTCATCTGACCTGTTTGGGTCTGCAGTTCCCAGGAGAGGCTGATCAACCAGTCTGAACCCAAACCAGTCTATTCTCAACCCTAGTAAAGTGCTGGATTTAGAGTGACTACAGCACTCAAAGCAGCTCCAACTGCCCTGTGAAGAAGAAAGGACCATGAAGCTATTTTCCATCAGGGTCTCCTGACCAGGTACACCATGACCCAGAAAACCTCACTGTGAAATGACCCAGCAACCTCACTGTGAAATCCTTGTGGGCAGGGCTTGAGATAAATCTACAGCCTAGTTTTACCTTGTATCACTACAGCATGCTCCACCTAATTTTTATCTCACCAGCTATAGATCTTGTTAATAGGCATATAATTGACATAATTATATATTTTATATCACAACCAATCAGTATAATTAAAAATAATCATAGATTCTGATTTACTTCAAAGTGTCGCTTTCAAGCATATTTTTATCAATTTTATCTTTTCAAATGAACCAGATTTTTTTTAATTCTTTGAGCATTTCATACAAACATCTAAGATATTTTGATCAAATCTGGACCCTTCCTGGTTTTGACCACTTCAACGTGTTCAAGTTGGCAGAAAGTCAGTAAAGTTGTCCATACACTTCATCAGCTGTTGTTTGTTTTGCTTCGATGTTGACTCAAAAAACTAACATGAAAATAGATTATGCAGGCAGAAAATTAAATGAAAGCATTTAATTGAAATTACTTTCAGTCTAAGCAAAGTATTTTGCTTGTTACTTTCAATTTTACATGTAGGAAAAAGGAACATACATGCTACAATGTACCACTCATATCTGGTTGTTCCTGTATTTATTAGATTTTATCTTACTTACAATAATAAATATATTTTAAGGAGAAAAAAACATGCTTAAGTAGGAAGTTTTATTCATAGTTACATGATGAATGATAAAATAAAATAAATAAAATTTATTTAGTAAATTTAGTAAAATAAAATGTATTTTATATAGTAAAATAAATGTCATGTGGAAGAATAAAAACACGTCAATTACAAATTCTGCAAACTCTGTTATGTGGAGATGATGTCTAGGTGGATTAAAGCATGTCTAGCAGCTTTGCCTTGAATCTGTTTTCTGTTCTTGATGACAATTTAGTTTTTGAGAAAAAACTTGGCCTTGGTGACTGTCCTGCCCATGGCTGCTTTCACTTCTTTATTCCTGAGGCTGTAGATGAGTGGGTTGAGCATGGGAATCACCGCTGTGTAGAACACAGACACCACCTTATTGAGGTCCAGAGAAGAAATGGCACTTGGCCGCACATAGATAAAGAACAGAGTCCCGTACAAAATGGAAACCGCTGTGACATGGGACGAGCAGGTGGAGAAGGCCTTCTTCCTCCCCTCAGCGGAGCGGATCCTCAGGATGGCCATGAGGATATGAAAATAGGAGATTATGATGGTGGTGCTGCTGACAACCAGGACAGCTCCTGCCACAATGAACACCAACAGTTTATTGATCCTTATGTCAGCACATATGAGGGAAAGGATGGGAGACATGTCACAGAAGAAATGATTGATAATGTTGGAGCCACAAAAAGGAAGCCGGAAAGCAGCTGTCGTGTGAGTCATGGTGTTGAAGAAACCAACAGCATACGGTCCGACCACCAGCTGTATGCAGAGCCTCTGGGTCATGGCCACTGAATACAACAGTGGGTTACAGATGGCCACATAGCGGTCATAGGCCATGGATGCCAAGAGAAGGCACTCAATGGCCACAAAGAACCCAAAGAACCATTGCTGCAAGGCGCAGCCCAGAAAAGAGATGGCTTTCCGTTCTGCAAAGAAATCCGTGAGCATCTTGGGGCCCACGACTGAGGAGAAGCAGATGTCCACAAATGACAGATGGCTGAGAAAAAAGTACATGGGAGTGTGAAGACGGGAATCGACACGAATGAGAACGATCATACCCAAGTTTCCCGTCATAGTAACCAGGTAAAAGAGCAGAAAGAGCAAGAAGAGGAACACCTGGAGCTTAGGGTTGTATCTCAAGCCAATGAAAATGAATTCTGTGATCCTCGTGTAGTTGTCATCCGCCATCGGCAAGGTCTGTCTCTATGGCAACAAAAATGGAGAGCTATAGGCTGGTCATGTCTTCAGACTGCTCCATCATGCACAAGAGAAGAAACTACAGGCTAAAGTCACAAGCACTGGACTTTAGGATTCAAAAAAATATACTAGCAAATTGAATGTTTATTATCAGAAGAGTTTAAGTGTGAAAAAGAGAAAATCAGGGTGTAAGTATGAAATGCCTCAACATCACCTGTAAAACCATCCACTGCTTTTACAGACAAAAGGGAAAAGCATTATTGTTATTTTCATGAAATTTTGCAAAGAATTAAATAAAAAGAAGTTCTCAAATAACCTTTCCAAACTAGAAATTAAAAAATAATCATTTGTGCTTGGGTGGAAGCTGAGTGAAACAATACCTTTCTTACTAAATGCCAGGCTCTAGGTTTGATCCTAATTGTAGAAGTACTTAACTTAATAAGGACAATCTCCCTGAAAATGTATAGTGTAGACACTGATATAATCATGTCACATGAGGGTGCATAGAAATTATAGATTGAACATAATAATAGAGATCACAACACTCTATAAAACCTATAAAGGAAACAACATATAAGAAGTACAGAAATGTCTGGTACTGCTGAGATGGCTCAGTGGTTCAGAGCACTCACTGCTCTTCCAGAGGATCCCAGTTCAGTTCCTAAGACCCATGTTGGTATCTCCCAGACACCTGCTACTCCTGCTCCAGGGAATCTGATGTGCTCATCTGGCTTCCATGGGTACCTATGACATGAATGTGTACACACACACACACACACACACACACACACACAAACAAATTAAAATTAAATAAATCTTTTTGAAATAAATAATTACAGAAAATAAAAACTCAGTAAAATGTCACTATTTAGAAAACTTTGAAAAATCAACTTAGATAGTTGGGGCAGGTAATATGGATGGGTACTAAGAAAATCTGGGAGAAGATAATCAAAATATATTATACATATATATATATATGAAATTGTCAAGTAATAAAATTTATCAATACAATGGAGTTAGAACTGTCCAACAAAGCAGTAGATGATCAGTGTGAAAAATGAAAAAATAACAGCACACAAGTTTCAGTAGGAAAAAAATCATATTATAAATATCAGTTGTTAAAATAATCATCAATAAACCCAGAATGGAATATTTAAATTTTCTGTGAAAAGAGCTTGGAAAGTGGCTCAGTGGTAGGGAAATAGTCAAGAATGTACAAGGCTCCATTCTCAGTTTGGCAAAAATAGTTTTAAAGTTGTTTTAAAAGTTTTTAATTAAAAATATAAATTATGGAGTTCTCAATGAAACAAAGAAATGACTAAATAAATTGGAAATATAAATGTATACATAAAAATCTCAGTGGTAAAGATAGATACATTTCCTTCCAGAGGACAAAACAAAACAAATTCTCTCACTGGGAAAGCAAACAAGCAAACACTCACTGGACTGTTCTTCAGGCTGGGTTACAGACACAGATAAACTCACTGTGACGTCAGAAGAAAGGAACATTTTTCACACGGATATTTTGCACCTGTTCAATATCCTAGCAGCACGTTCTTGTCTGTGACTATTAATCTTTACTCCGTGAGAATTTTTAATACTAGGCTCTCTATTCTCCATTGCTTGAAATTACATCAGCAGCTGAAGTGTTGCATTCTTTTGTGGAAGATCTATGTTACATTGACAAAGTGAGACACTGTTAATCTGTGACACATGCAGACTGGAAAATAGGATGCTCACAGATGCACTGTTCCTAAATTTGTGGTTTACAAGTCCCACATCTACCTGTTGTGTACACGTAAGTAGTGGCACTCTCACTTAGGATCCATTTTGCTTTCAGGCAATCAAATTTTGCTTCATATCCATTTCACCTAAACTTAGCCTTTCTCATTGACACAACAGTGAGTTGATTTTCACCCGGCTTAGATGTGTAATGTCCATCATGCCTATGGACCGATTTTGTCAGAAGACACTTTAACACCTGATTTTTCCTAGAATAATTTGGTTAGGAGTCTCATCAAATTATTTGGCAAATTCAGTGCAATTCCAAACAAAAATCTGAACACAAATTACAATGCAACACCCAATTGCAAAATCTATGGAAGAGAAAAATGTTCAAAATCAGCCAAAGCTATGTTGAAAACAAAATAGAGGGAAAATTTCTATTACACAAATATCAAAACAAATTATAAAGATACAATAATCAGAGCAGTATGTATTCATCTGAGGATAAACAAAGACATGATGACAAAAGAATAGAAAAAATAAGGTGACCATAGCTGATATAGGTACATGTGTCAAATTAGCATTAATAAATGGAATGAGGGATAAACATTAAAACTGTATCACTCAATATGAGCAGAAATGCCAAAGCCCAACAAATGTGAAAAATGATTTCTCTTTCACAATCTCAGGAATGAAACTGCAAGTGACATTTTCTGCCCAGCAATTTATATCCACTTACATTGCCAAACCACCATTTAAATATTTGTTTTGAAATTCATAAATCTAGGCTACTGTCAGCCTTAGTTGTGGAAGCTGTTTTTTTGCTTTGGTCAGCAACTAATGCAGAGACTCATAACTGATCAAAGTGCTGGAGCAATTGGAAGTATGTGCTCAGCCTTAACTGGGACATCTATATTAACCATCCCCAAGAGTACACCATAAAAGATTCCCTATGAATAGTGTAAAAACGGGAGGATGGGGAGGTAGGGAGGTGCTGTCTTTTTTAACATGGCATAGTAATTGCATTCATTAACTCCCAGCAGCTATAGGTAGCAGTACAAGACTTCCACAAGACCAAGTCAGTCAGCTTCCCAGCAGAAAATCTGGAAGAGCTTTGAGGCCCCACCCACACCGGATGAGCTACTAGCAACTGATTCTTTAGAAGGAAGTAAACCTTTGTGTGCTCATTCTAAGAAACTGTCAAAATTAGTCAGTTCCATGGTTGCAGAGAATGTTCAGAGGCTAAAGTATTTGCAGCACAAACTTGATTCCCAGAACCTGCATAAAGCCAAATGCAATAATATGCATTTTCAATCCCAGATCTCCTGTGGTAACATCAGAGGTGAGGATAGTAAAATCTGTAGAAGCTCACAAGCCAGCTGGATACACAGTGAGAAAGAACAAGAGAACCTGTATCAACACGGTGGAAAAGACCAATACCAAAGGTTGTCCTTTGACTCACACACACACTTGGACTTGAATGACACACAGATGCATATACCATGTACCCAAACATGCACACATACACAAAGGCATGCATGCACATATTCTACAAAATTAGGCATTTCTTCAAACATCTATTTAAAAGAAGAGATTCATGAAATGATGCCTACAATGCAATATTAGGATTATTTTTAAACCCTCAGAAGTTTTCTTTCACTATACCTACTTAAATTTTGCTTAAATAAAATAAAAAGAGTTCAGAAAGACATAAAACCAAAAGGCATTTCTGTGAGCACAAAGGACCAGGGAAATGTATTTTTGTGAATTATCAAAACAGACTCAACCTTCAGCTCTGCTTGCAATTTTAAGATTTTAGTACAAAGAGAAAGTGTATACATATGGCCTCTATAATTAAAAATAATCGCCGGGCATTGGTGGCGCACGCCTTTAATCCCAGCACTCGGGAGGCAGAGGCAGGCGGATCTCTGTGAGTTCGAGGCCAGCCTGGGCTACCAAGTGAGCTCCAGGAAAGGCGCAAAGCTACACAGAGAAACCCTGTCTTGAAAAAAAAAATCTAAAATCAAATTGCAGATAATGGTCTAAAGCTCCATAAAAGATGTCAACAGCCAATGGAAAAAAAAGTACTTACCATCAGTATGGGACAGAAGCTAGTGAGAAAAGAAACATGTGAACTGTAGGAGGCAGAAACTCTCTAAGTTATAAATTCAGAGCCCTAGATTTTCAAAATTTCTGAGAAGCTAAGAGAACTCTTAGCCCCACCTCACTTTTTAAGAACCCAGTTCTCCAAGATGTGTAGTTAAAGACTACAGAAATGACGTCAAGGTACAAAGTCACTTTACACCCTGGGTGGGAATGACTGGGTGAGACTGTTTTCATGATGTAATAGATCTGAGGCTCCAAAGGCTGTGGGACAATGACAAGAACTGTCCAGTGTTCACAGGTCTGACTACTGCCAAGCTCCTTTTCAGGATCAGTGCATTTGATTTCACCTAAGCCTGGTTCATCATCATGGTGCAGAACAAACACTTAAAGCCTTAACCATGGAAGAAGATGTGTCTAAAGCCTCAGGACTGATGTCTCCTAAAAGCATGCAAAGATTTTCATCACTCTGACTGAACTCAGTGCATCTGGTCTTCCCGCACTAAGACTTGTCCGTCAGGGAACTTGAAATCTCCCAATACCCCTATGCAAGCCTACACATTTTTGTAGACTACAAAATGCTCAAAGCTTAAAAGCCCATCTAATAGTGAAGTGGTTGATAAATCCAAAGAAATCAAAGAAATGCTGCTTGGGGATGAAGTTTGGCTACAAATTATGCTGTCATGTGTAGCTCCCTTGCTGTCTTCAACAGTTCATTCCCTAAGTACAGTGTGGCCTAGAAAAACGGTACAGATGCCAGCACACACACACAATGGGAGGCTCAGGAACTTTCTTTACCCATCTTGTGTGACCTAAAGGGGTATCAGTTTTGTGTACTTGAAGACTGATTTAATTTAAACATAACTTCTCTGTTCTTCCAGTTAGAGTAAGGTCTCACTAAATTTTAATGTAGTTGTGAACTGATAATTCATGCCTCTCTATGCCACATTTCAAACTTTTCTCATTTTTTTTTGCTTCCTACAAATCCATTTAATTCACCTCAGACTTCCTAAAGAGTGAACAAAGGGACAAAAATGGACTTTGAAGGTGATCTGAACTTACATGCAAATGTGTTTCTTTCTTCTTTGGAGGTGACAAAAGTAATAAACTTAAAATAGAGCATAAGCTGGAATCCCTCTCAAAATGCAGCCATCTCCAGTCCTACCTGTGCCTCTGCACAGAGAAGAAGGCAGGTCTTCCAGGAGTTAATTCATACTTATTGCTACTTTTCTTTCCAAAGAGCAAATATGACTCGTCTCATGAACAGACTGTTCTTCACCTACATGAAATTCCCAGAAGTTACATCATTTTCTACCTTTAGGGAGTTTATGTTTCTAAAGTGTACTGCATCTTGGGAATTTTATTGTTGAATGAGAAATAAATTAATTGTACTTGCTATCATGAAATTCTGTAAAGAAAAATCCAGTGAGGCCAACTAAATTTGTTTTGCATATTTGAGTGGATAACCTTGTTTTGCTGAGCTAATTCCAAAACAAGGGGGAAAAGGTTTGAAACAAACTTGCTTTAATAAATAAAATAAGTAATGAATTTATACATTAGAAGATAGTTTGATACTATTCAGTTTATCCAAACCATAGTAATAAGTTCCTACTCTAGAACCTGTGACTTCCATTGGCTATGGACTTTTGACCAGGCTTATAGTTCCAAGTTTGGATTCCTTCTTGCAAAATAGTCCTCAAATACAGAGAGTTGTTGGTTACTCCCATAGAAGTTGTTCCACTATTTCAGTAGTGGGTACACCTTGCCTAGGAGTTGGTATTGTAGTTCACAGAGTTCATACTTGGGTAAGATCACTGATGCATTTTCCCTCCCTGGCAGGCTGTGTAACACCTCCCAACATGATGAAAGCTAGCAAGTAAGGATGAAGCTCCCAGCTTAGTTCCAGCATTATTTCCCTCTATAGCTTGCACCCAAAGTCTGTGATGTCTTCAGCAATGAGGTCTTATCAATAAGTTCTGTTGGGCAACCAAGAAAAATGGCAAGAGTCTTGCTGTGAAATAATCCTTGGATACACTGTGAAGATTTGTCACTGTAATTGGTTTAATAAAGAAGCTGCCTGGCCAATAGCCAAATAGAATACAGTTAGGCAAGAAAGCCAAATTGAGAATGCTGGGAAGAAGAAGGATGGAGTAGCCAACCAGATGCAGAGGGAGCAGGAGATGAACATGCCATGCTAATAAAGGTACCGCCATGTGGCAGAGCATAAATAAGGAATATGGGTTAACTTAAAATGTAAGAGCTAGTTAGTAATAAGCCAGAGCTGTTGGCCAAGCACTTAAAATCTATATTAAGTCTCTGAGTCAATTATTTGGGAAGCAGCTGCAGGGTATTTGGGAGCCGGTGGGTGGAAGCGAAACTTACACTTACAGTCCATATAATTTGGGGAGCCTCTGAGGCCTCTCTGATCAACAAATCAGAAGAAGATACTGGATACCTGGCACTAGAAATTATAATGGCACATGGATTTCACAATCCATGGCATCTAGAAACAACCATATCCAGCAAAGCAGAATATCTCCCTTCTGCCTTTTGCTCTTCTTAAATTATATTAATTGCCTTACAAAATAGTATGTTTCCATGTCTTTTTTCATGCCCTCTTCATTTATATTAGCTCTGCCTTGCCTACTTTTTTCTCTCTCAATCTTACCATCTTCATCTCTGCTTAAACTTTTCTACTCCAGTATGCCCCCTTACAACTTTCATATCCCCTACGTTCTCATTTCCCTCCTTTAAGGTATTTCTTCTCCCAATAGCCCCTTTCTACTTTCTTTGTTTTGAGAAGACTCTATATTAGTTACTTTTCTGCTACTGCTGCAATAAAACACCATGGCCATAGTAACTTATAAAAGAAGGAGTTTATTTGACCTTACAGTCCAGAGAAAAAATGGGCCGTCATTTCAGGAAGCTATGGCAGAAGACAACAGACATGGTGGCTGGAGAAGAATGCTAATAAGTCATATCCATTAAGCAAGCATTAAGCAGACAGAACAAACTGGAAATGGCACAAGTCTTTAAACTCTAAAAGCCCACCTTTGGTGACATAGTTTCTCCAACTAGGCTATCCCTTCTAAACCTGCCCAAACAGCACCACCAACTGGGGACCAAGTGTTCAAATGCTCAGTACTGTAGGGGACATTTCCCATTCAAACTCCTGCATACAGATAATCCAAATTAAACACATAGATCTAAAGATTTGAATACAGGATCCTTCATGAGCAAGAATATGTACCATTTATCTTTCTGTATCTGAGTGTCATTCAGTATAATCTTTTCCAGTTTCATCCATTTATTTGTGAATTACATATTTTTTTACAGCTGAATAAAATTCCAATGTGTACATACATAACTGTGTGTTCTGAATTGAGTACCTTGAGTCAATGGTACATGGGTTAAATTGTGTTAAATGTGTTAATCTCTCTCTCTCTCTCTCTCTCTCTCTCTCTCTCTCTCTCTCTCTCT
>CABHPP010145332.1:19348-45390 GCA_902168425.1 Peromyscus attwateri
GGTATCAGTTGGTTGAGTTTCCAGGTTTTAATAGCTACTTTGTAGTGGACATATGGATTCTGTAGGGTTCAGAGGGATAAATTAAGTACATAGAGATGATAGATCATCTCTCCTCAAATGTCATGCCTTCAATGACAGCAGTAATTTCCATGTTGGAGTGTTCTGGAATCCTTTCAAATTATTGACTGAAAGGAGCTGAGAACCCACAGTAGCATTTCACACTGTTGAGGTTCTCACCTAGTTGGAACCTGTCTTCATTCATGTGTTTATTTCTTGCTGTAGTGGAGGGAGTAGCCTTGGGTCCTTCTCTAGAAAAACACTCATGAAATGATACATTCTTTGGTGTTACATAATTAAGGCCCTTGAAAGCATCTCTGTACTCCAAGCCTTCAAGCTTCTATCTCAACAATACCCAGTACTGTATACAACTTACTGTGTATACACACTTATTCTGGGAACCAGAGACACACCCTGCCTGTATACTTGAGCAGTCCTTTCTATCCCTCTGACATCATTTCACTCAACCACTTCCAATCTCACATCCCAAAGCACCTGAACATCATCTCTTCTCTCTCCTCAACTTTCCATTTCCATAACAGATCTAGAAATAACAAAAGAAGTCCACGTGCCGAAATCTCATTGCAAAAATACCAACAAAGTAAAAGATCCAGCCAGTATCTCCTCTTCAAAACCTACCAGCCCTGTAGAAGTGTTTGCCAATGTGAGTTACCTGCATGAACCCAGAACACAGATTTTAAAAGAAAAACCATAAATTTCATCAAAGAATTCAAGGAATTTAAAGACACAAAGAAACAACTTAATGAAATTGAGGAGAAATAATTAAAGGAGAAAAAAATACCTGAGTGATGCCCAAGAAAACTCAAGCATAAGGCTGACAGAAATGATGAAGACAGTCCAGAACTTGAGAACAAAATTCTTCAATCAGGAGATAGTGATATTGAAGAGAGCTCTAGCTGAAATCAACATGGAATTGAAAAACCCAAGCAGAAAACTCAAAAGAAATCCATATCAAATAATTGTGGAATATGAAAAAGCACTGGAAAAGAATATATGGGAGATGTGGGGCACCATGATAAAACAAAACCTTCAAATTATAGGCACAGATTATTTACTAAAAGAAATGAAAGTCAATAGCATAGATCACAAGGTCTTCAACAAGATAATAGAAGAAAATTCCCCAAAATAAGGAATGACACAAAACATCCAATAGGCAAAGCCGGAAAAGAAAGACTCCATGGCATGTAATTGTTGAAACACTAGTATACATAACAATAAAAGTTTATTGAAAGCTGGAAGAGAAAAAAAAAGCACAAATCATATATAAAGGGAAACCTATCAGAGTAAGAGCTGATTTCTCAATGGAAACTTTGAAACCCAGAGAACATGGAGTAATACATTCAAAGTCCTAAAATACTCTGATTCCCAGCCTACAATAATATAACTAGCAAAACTATCTGCCATAATTGAAAGAGAAAGAAAAGGTTTTCCATTACATAAACAGCATAAAAATGTTTATATACAACAAACCAAACCAAAAGAAAATATGGGAAACATTGTTTTAGGCTGAAGAAAGGGATGTGCATAGCACAAATATGTGGAAGAAATATGAAGCCATAATTATTCAAACAAAATGCCATTGAAAACACAAACAACAACACCAAAAATCAACATCATGATGACCACAACTAACACATACATTTCAGCAAAACTTCAAATATCAATGGTCTCAATCCTCCAATCAAACGACATAGGCAGATTGAATAGATCCAGGGACCAAATCCATTTATTTCTTGTCTACAAGAAACACATCTTAAACTTAAAGATAGGCACTGCCTCAGAATAAAAGAATGGACAAAAGTAGTTCATTCAAACAGGACCAACAAGCAAGCACGTATCATTATCCTAATATCTGACAAAACAGATTTCAAACTATAACTAATAAGAAGAGATAAAGAATGACACTTCATATTTCAATCAAGACAATAGTTAACAAAGAAGACATTACTATTCTAAACATATATGCACCAAACTCAGGGGTACTAAGTTTCATTACTCAGTTTCTATGAGTTTGTAGACTTTCTGTTGTTTCTGTTGTTGTTGAAATCCAACTTTAATCCATGGTCATCTGATAGGATGCAGGAAGATTTTTTCAGTTTTCTTGTATCTGTTGAGACTTGCTTTGTGGCCTAGTATATGGTCAATTTTGGAGAAGAATCCATGAGATGCTGAGAAGAAGGTATATTCTTCTATGTTTAGGTGAAATGCTCTGTAGATATCGCTTAAGTCCATTTGAGTCATAGCATCTGTTGGTACCATTATTTCTCTGTTTAGTAGAAACTAAAAGGTAGAAACAACCTGTTCATTGGTGAGGGTGGGGTGTTGAAGTCTCCCACTAATAATGTGTGATTTAAGCTTTAGTGATGTTTCTTTTACAAATGTGGGTGCCTTTGCATTTGGGGTATAGATGTTCATAAATGATATATCATCCTGATGATTTTCCTTTAATGAGTATGAAGTGTACTTCTCCATCTCTTTTGATTAATTTTGATTTGAAGTCCATTTTAGACATTAGGATAGCTACACCAGCTTGCTTGTTAGGGCCATTTGATTGGAAAGTCTTTTTCCAGACATTTATTCTGAGGTAATGTCTATTTTTGATATTTAGGTATGTTTCTTGTTATTTTGTCTTTTTTTTTTTCAGAGCTGAGGACTGAACCCAGGGCCTTGCGCTTGCTAGGCAAGCGCTCTTACCACTGAGCTAAATCCCCAACCCCTTAGGTGTATTTCTTGTATGCAGCAGAAAGATGTTTTTGTATCCATTCTGTTAGCCTGTGTCTTTTTATTGGTGAATTGAGTCCATTGATATTGAGAGATATCAATGACCACAGATTCTTAACTCTTGTTATTATGTTGGTTTTGGTGGCTCTGTGTGTGTGTGTGTGTGTGTGTGTGTGTGTGTGTGTGTGTGTGTTTCATTTCTTTGGGTTTTGCTGGTGTGGGATTATCTTTTGCCAGTTTTTAATGGTGTAGTTAACTTCCTTGGATTAGAGTTTTCCCTCTAGTACCTTCTGTAGGCTGGATTTGTTGATAGATATTATTTAAATTTGACTTTATCATGGAATATCTTGTTTTCTCCATCTATGGTAATTAAAAGCTTTACTGGGTATAGTAGTATGGGCTGGCATCCATGGTCTCTTATAGTCTGCAAGACATCAGCCCATCTTCTGGCTTTTAGAGTCTCTTGGGAAGTTGGATGTAATTCTTAAAGGTCTGCCTTTACATGTTACTTGGCCTTTTTCCCTTGCAGCTTTTAATATTATTTTTTTACTCTGTATGTTTAGTGTTTTGATTATTATGTGACATTGGGGACTTCCTTTTCTGACCCAATCTATTTGGTGTTCTGTATACTTCTTGTACCTATATAGGTATGTCCTTCTTTAGGTGAAGGAAATATTCTTCTAAGATTTTGTTAAATATATTTTTGAGGTTTTTTGTGCTGAGATTCTTCTCCTTTTTCTATTTCTAGTATTCTTAGGTTTGATTTTTTTTCATGGTGTCCCAGATCTCCTGGATATTTTGTGTTAGAACTTTATAGATTTTAACATTTCCTTTGACTGATGAATCTATTTCTTCTATTGTATCTTCAATGGCTGAGACTCTCTCTTTCATCTCTTGTATTCTGTTGGTGATGCTTATATCTGTAGTTTCTGCTCACTTACCCAGATTTTCCATTTCCTGATTCCCTCAGTTTGTGTTTCCTTTATTGCTTCTATTTTGATCTTCATGTTATGAATAGTTTCCTTCACCTGTTTGCTTTTTCTTGGCTTTCTTGGCATTCTTTAAAGGATTAGTTGATTTTCCCTAATTTTTTGGTTGTATTTTCTTTGATTTCTTTAAAGAAATTTTTTTTGTTTCATCTTTAAAGACCTCTATCATCTTCATAAAGTTATTTTAAGGTCATTTTCTTGGGCTTTGGGTGCATTGGAATGTTCTGGTCTTGCTGTCATAGGATAGCTGAGCTCTGGTGGTACCACATGTGGTGGTATTGTGTTCCCCAAAATATTGTGCACACTAATAAACTTATCTGGGGTCAGAGACAGAACAGCCACAATATTAAACATAGAGGATAGGCAGTGGTAGCACACGCCTTTAATCCTAGCATTCCAGAGGCATAAATCCATGTGTTCAAGGATACAGCCAAGCATGGTGACTCACGCCTTTAATCCCAGAAAGTGAGCTTTTAATCCCAGGGAGTGATGGTAGAACTCAGAAAGGTATATAAGGCATGAGGACCAGAAACTAGAAGCTTTTGGCTGGTTAAGCTTTTAGGTTTTGAGCAGCACAGTTCAGCTGAGAGCCATTTGGATATGAGGACTCAGAGGCTTCCAGTCTGAAGAAACAAGATCAGCTGAGAAGTTGGCCAGGTGAGGTTAGCTGTGGCTTGTTCTTCTTCTCTGATCTTTCAGCATTCACCCCAATAACTGGCCTCAGGTTTGATTTTTATTAATAAGAACTTTTAAGATTCCTGATACAACTACATTGCCCTGTCTGTTGTTGATTGTTTTTTTTACACTGGTGTTTAGGCATCTGGGTTTGGGATGATTAATTCTCATCCCTGATTTCTGAATTTGTCCTTGTTGGATGGTTGCTTTGTTCCTTGGATTCTGTTTGCTGTTTGGTTTTCTAGACTTTATGACCTGGATTTCTGACAGCTGGTGTGACCTCTGGTCTAGTTTAGAGTCTCTGTCCAAGTTGGGAACTGGCTTTCTGGTGGTCAATGTGACCTTTGTTACAGTAAGGGGTCTCTGTTTTTTTGATTAGTGTGGCCTGAACCTGTTCTTCTGACTAGTGTTGTCTGAAGCCAAGAAGCTGAAGTATCTTCAAGCTGATATGGCCTTCACCTGTTCTAACTGGTATGGTTTGCACTAGTTCAATCTAGTGTAGTCTGCTCCTAAGTGGCAGAAGCCTGCTGGGGTTAGGGTCTAGACCAGCAGTGGGATCAGAGATGAGCTGGGACAGTGTGAGCCTGGAGAGGGACCTGGGGAACAGAATCCAGGAAGGAGAGTATTTCTACTGGCAAGTGAGTTATTCACTGGTTCTGACTCTCAACAAGGGAATATTTTTAAAAGCCATATCCCATTAAGCTGGAAAACCTAAAAAAAAATAAGTGGATGGATTTCTAGTTTCAGTCAAATTTAACAAAATTAAACAAAGAAGTCAGCAACCTAAACAACCCCATACAAATGGAGAGGTAGAATTAGTAATTAAAAAGAAAAAATTTTCCAGCTTAAAAAAAAGTTCAGAGCCACTTAGATTCACAGCAGAATTCTCCCAGACATTCAGTGGAAATCTTAGCTATTCAATAAAATATAAACAGAATGGGTGCTTCAAAATTCCTTCTGTTAAGTCAGTATCATTCTAATACCAAAACACAGCAAAGACAAAACAACCACAACTACAACTACCACCAAAGTAACAACACAATAAACTATAAGACACTATCCCTGATGAACAGAGACTTGTGGCCATAATACAAACACACATCAAAAGGATTATCAATAATAACCAAATTGACTTTATCCCTGAAATGCAGGGTTGTTTCAATATATATAAGTCAATAAATGGAATAATTCACATAAGTGGACTTAAAGCAAAAATTATGTAATCATATCAATAGGTACCATAAAGTCGTTGACAAAATCCAACGTGCCTTCAAGATAGAGGGAACATACCTTAACTCAATAAAAGCCATACATGAGAAACCTACAGCCAACATCATCCATTGAAGTCAGAAATGAGACTGTTGTCTACTATTCCCACTCTTTTTTAATAATTTGCTCAAGATATTAACTGGAGCAAAAATGTAAGAGAAGGGAATTAAAGTGCTACAAATAGGGAAAGAAGATGTCAAACTATCCCTATTTGCAAATGACGTGTTGCTATGCATTAGAGATCCAAAAAATTCTACCAGAAAACTTCTAGGAATTATAAACTAATCCAGCAATATGACAAGATCAACTCACAGAAACCAAAAGCTTTTTTATGTGCCAATAACAAGCAAACAGAGAAGGAGATCATGGAAACACTCCAACTCACAATAACCTCAAAGAAAATAACATATATAGGAATCATCCTAACCAAGGTTTGTGAAGGATCTCTACAATGAAAACTTTTAACCTCTAAAGAAAGAGGTAGAGGAAGATGCTACAAAATGGGAAGACACTCTTTGTTCATGGATTGGAAAAAGTAACATTGTGAAAATGATTGTTTTGCCAAAATCTATTACAAATTCAATGTAATCCCAATCAAAATGTCCATCTAATTCCTTAGAGAAATTGAAAAAACTATCCTAAAATGCATATGGAATAACAAAAGAACCCAAGTAGTCCCAACAATCCTGAACAAAAAGAACATTCTGAGGGGATTAACATTCTAGAGCTTAAGATATATTACAGAGCCATAGTAGTACATATGACATTGGCACAGAAATAGACATGTAGACTAATGGAACAATATCAAAGAACCAACATGAACACACATAACTTCAGTCATTTAATATTTGACAAAGATTCCAAAAAGAGAAGCTGGAGAAATAAAAGCATCTTCAACAAATGTTCTGGGAAAACCAGATGTCCATAAGCAGAAGAATTAATTTAGTCCTGTATCTATCACCTTACACCAAAACTAACTCCAAATGGACCCAAAAACATAAATGTGAATCCAAAAACAATGGAACAGCTAGAGAAATACATAGGCAGTACCCTATATGACACAGGTATGAGAAAGGACTTCCTAAATAGAACTCCAGTTGTCTAAGATTTACGGCCAGCAATTTAGACATTGAACTTCATAAACTAAAAAGATTCCATACAACAAAATAAACTGGAAGAAGAGGTAGCCCAAAGAATGAGAGACAGTCTTTGCTAGTTATACACCTGAGAGGAATAATATTCTTGTATCTGTGGATGTGGATTCATGATGGTCAGTGGGAAGAAGACAGTACACCTTAAGAATACCTTTAGCCTTTCAGCTGCAAGAGGACTCCACCTCTTCTTGGACTGAGACCCCTTCCCTTAGCCAAGCATATTTTTATTGTTCTCCAAATTTATATTTAAGCAAGTTGATTTCCATCCTCAGAACAACCTGCCTGGGTTTCCAAGGGACAATGCCAAATGCAAATCAAGGAATATCACAGTTTGCTAGATTTTTCCAAAGCAAGTTTTGCATAGGCTTTGTACCCTTGGAAAACTCTCAGACAAGATTCATATAGAGATCAACAAGAGAAAAAAAGGTAACCAATAAACAAAGGATGGATGAAGGCTAGTTGCTAGCAACTCTGGAGCCAGACCAGGTGTAGTCCAGTGGCAATTCTCCCACAGATCCCCCTTTCTTTTAAACAAAAATTAATTATTTTGGAGGTTATGCAGCCTCACAGCATATATATAGCTTTCCCCCTATCTTTCCATTTTACAGTCATGTAAGTAAACCAAAACACATTTCAAAGCCAATAAGGTTACTATTGTTAGCACAAGAATAACACATGCTAGAACAATGAATCTATTAAAGTGATTTACAGGGTTAAATGAGGCTATAGTATTTGCAAGACTTCCTATAACATCTGTTCTTGTCATATCAGGTAACATTTTTATAAAAGTTTTCTCAATTTCTTGTTGTAAATCATAAATCATTTGAGAAGATGGGGTGACCCATCAAATGCATCTTAACCTTTTCCCAATCGTACTTGCTTTCATTAAACATTAAAGGTATAATATAATAAGGAGAAACATTCCAGTCATATTTTAATTTTGACTGCTCCTTTAATATTTCTAACTGATCTCCTAACAATATAACAGCTTGTCTTAAATCAGGCAACTCACTATCTCACTATTTATCATAGTTTGTTCAATCCAAAGTCCGTTAGAGCATTCATGCCATTCCCTGACAAACTCATCAGTTTGAATTTCTTTATGAAGTGCCACTCCAGCTGTTGCTGCAGCAGTAGCAGTTAATGCAATAATTCTGATGATAACTGCAATAACTAGTCCAACCATTCAGCATGTCCTTTTTCATATTCTTTCAGCGAGCTTCTGTACCAGGATCATCACAGGAGTCTTGCCACGGCCAAGGTAACCTCACCAGAATCTAGATTGCTGGCCTTGCTCTACGAATGTATAAACTTTCAGAGGTTAATTTTAAAGACATACTAGAATTAACATAGGTATGAAGGGTACAGCATTCACAAGTGATGCTGTAATTATTAGAGTGCCATTGTATAGGCCCCTTTAGTAGCAAATAAGGTAATGGTACACATGCCATAAAGGAATGGCTCTGATTTAGTTTAAATGACAAAGTATACTTATTATCCTTAATATTTAGCTTTCCTTCCTATGCCTTAAGAGGGTGAAAGGCACTTGCCAATTACTACAAGTTAGTCTGAAGGAGAGGATTTGACACTCCAACTCAATGCCATTGTATAGGTTCATTAACAGAAGCACTGATTTCTACAGTTCCATTCAAACTATTATCACATCCATCTTAATTCTAGATGAGTATATTTCCCTTGAGGGAAGCCATAAAGACTCCAATCTATGATGTCTACTTGGGAGATATTAATTAGCACTCAAAGTTTCTCACTCTTACATTGTTGCCAATGTATGCAGTTAGATTCCTTGTTGGTGACCTTCATCTCACAGAATGGTAAAATAATGGGATGGCTGTGAACTAGCACTCTGGTGCCAGACCAGGTATAGCCCAATGGGAATTCTCCCACATATTCTGAATGTATTTTAAAAAAATCAAAAAAACAAAGAAATAAAGACATACACACAAATAACCCATTCAATAAATGGGCCTAGTACCTTGTCTTAGTCAGTGTTTTATTACTGTGAAAAGACATCATGACCATGACAACTTTTATAAGGAAACATTTAATTGGAGCTGGTTTACAGATTCATAGGTTTAGTCAGTTATCATCATGGCAAAAAAACATGACAACACACAGGCAGATACGATGCTGGAGAGGTAGCTGAGAGTTCTACATCCAGATCGACAGGTAGCAGGAAGAAAGAGACACTGGGCCTTGCTTGAGCTTCAGAGACCTCAAAACCCACCCCCAGTGGCACACCTCCTCCGACAAAGCCACACACACCAAAGTCACACACACCTATACCAACAAGGCCATACTCCTAATAGTGCTGCTCCCTATGGGCCTGTGGGGGCCATTTTCATTCAAATCACCACATACATACCTGCACAAGATATCTTAAAAGAAGATAAAAAGTTGTTAAGAAATATTTTTCTAAATGTTCATTGTCCCTAGAAATTAGGGAAATGCTAATCAAAACAACTTTGAGATGTTATCTTAGCTCCATTGTAATGGCAAAGACCAACAAGAACAAATCCAGCATGGGATGTGGAGGAAAGGGAACCCTCCTTCATTGTTGGTGGGATTACAAAATGGTGATGATGCTATGTAATAGTATACCATTTCATAAACTGCCAAGTAGTTGTCATGATATTATTGAGCCCTACACTTTGCCAAACATTTTTCCTTTTATTGGAAATATTTTTTATCTCGTATAATATATCCTGATTATGGTTTCCCTTCCTTCTATTCCTCCCAGACTTTCCCCTCCTTCCCTCCTATCTGATTCACTCCCTTTCTGTCTCTCATTAGACAACAAGTAGGCTTCTAAGGGATAATATTAAAATAAAAGATAAGATAAAACAAAAACTATGGCTGTTGGTTATTTGTGGCGCTCTTACCCTGCGAGGAAACATCACAGAACACAACAGAATCCACTAACAAGAGTTTCATTAAGATAAGATAAAGAGACAGAGGTTCACAGGCCTGTGGAAAGGACACGTGAGTAAAGATGGAGCCGGGAATCATGGCACTGGCTTATAAGGGCTGGGCCGTGCCTGCGCACACAGGCCCATGTGGCTATTCCACGCATGCGCGTAGATCACATGGTTGTGCTGTGTGCTTTACGCAACCACGCAAAGCCATGGGGTCCTGGTCACGAGAGATGTTTTGACCCGGAAATGACTAGGCAGAAGTGACTAGGTCCCGCAGGGCATGCACAACCATGCCCAACCATGGGGGCGTGTTGTGAATCCATATCAATGGCATCAAAGTTGGATAAAGGCAAACAAAAAGGAAGGAAAGAGCACAAGAATCAGAGACCCAACTCATTTGCAAACTCAGGAATCTCATTAAAACACAAAATGGGAAGTCATAATATATATGCAGAGGTCCTGGTGCAGACCAGGGCAGGCCCTTTGCATGATGCTTGAGTCTCTGTGAGATCGTAAGAGCTATGATCATGTTGATTTAGAGGGCCTTGTTTTCTTGGTGTCCTTCATCCCCTCTGGCTCTCACTCTTTCTGACTGCTCTTCCTGAACCATGAGGGGGGCGGAATTTGATGGAGAAATCCCATTCAAGGCTGAGTGTTTTGAGGTCTCTCACTCTGCAGATTGTCTAGCTCTGGGTCTTATTTGCTCCTATCTCCAGTTGATAGTTGATAAATATGGTGAAGAGGAATTCTTTCTTTCCCTCTCCTTCTTTTCTTCCTGCATAACCTCCTCCTCCTTCTTTTCTTTTTAAAACAATTTCTCATAATGCTGCACATCCAAACTGCAAATTCGAGATTATCCTGCTTCTTGGTTCTAAGCTTGTAGGTATGAATCTTTCCTTTCAGAAGTTTACAGTTGAATAATTTCTATAATGGGCCTGCAAACACCAACTTCTTTAAACTCTGAAATCTGCGGAGGTGATTTTCTTTCAGTATATGGTTATATAATGTTATGTAACACAAGAGATGTTTGGAGGGAGAAGGGAAGAGTTTATTGGGCTTATAGTTACAATCCATCATAAAGGAAGGGAAGTCAGGGTAGGAGCCCCAGGCAGAAACTTAAGCAGAGTTCAAGGAGAAGCATTGCTTTCTGGCTTAAACCTCATGGCTCTTTTAGACTGCCTTTTTATATGGTCCTGGGCCACCTGACCTTGGAATCAAGATGGACTGGGCCCTCCTACATGAATAATTAATTAGGAAAATGCCCCACAGTAAGTCTTAAAGGAGGAAGATACAGTGTAGAGCAGAGTTTTTCCCAGCTGCAAGTTGAAGAACTCAGAGAACATTACCATGTTGATAAAGGTTGGATAGATGTGTCCTTGGTCTTCTGAGGATGAAGGGTCATTTGAGGAGGAACATAAAAGACTTAAATTGCCAGAGTGAGGCCCCTGACTGGCAGCTGTTGAAGAAGAGGGATGACAGTCTCACAAGTGCAAGGAACTGAATTTTTCAGCCAAATGATCTTAGTATTGCATTCTTCCACAAGGTATCCAGAAAAGACTAAACATCCTGACAGTTCATCTCAGTCTCATGGGTGTTGAATACAGCTGATAGTTGCCAGGACTCCAGATGACTGGTACTGAAATGTGCTACATTTATGTTGCTTTAAATATTGTGTTTGTGGTAACTGTCTATGCATCAAAAACTATACTCAGTATAGTTTTTGACTTTAAGATGTAAGTGTTATTATTTTACTTGTAGAATTGTTATAGACACAGCAGATAAGTAAGTAAAGATGATAACACATAGCGTGGTACATCCTATTAACTAATGGATTCAAAATGAGATGGGATTGCTGACAATCCAAATGAGTAATTTAAGATTAGAAGAATGACTTATATTCTAAAATTTATGTGTAATACATAAATTTAAAGATTCCAATTTCTGTACTAAATAATAAATTCTAAGTTTAAAATCTATTACAAAAAACAAAAAGGATCCTCAAATAACTCTCTAGGTTTAAAACAAAACAAAATTGGTACATTTTCAATTTTCAGAAATGCCAATTTTAGTAGAGATACTACCCTTCCCCCAAGAAAGCATTGGATGTCATCTTTATTCTCAGCCCTCTACATTTCCAAAGTGCATATAAGGTAGTGAATAAAAATACCTTGGGGGCTAGCACAAACCAGCTTGAACACTGCTCTCTTTGTTGGACAATATTTAAGTCCCTGGAAATATTGTGCAGAGAATTCCTTTCACCTTTTGTTGCTTCTCCAGACTGTGGGAAGCCATATTAAAAATAAATTCTTTTCATCTTTCTTTACCCCTACTCTTTTTATGTTTTTCAATATTGTGTCTAAAATATAGCCTTATATATACTGTCTTAGATTCCTGATATCTTTACTCATAAAAACCTACACATATATTTAATTTCTGTTCAACTACTCAATTGTTTTCGCTATTAATCCATACCTTCCATGAGGACTTGCATTCCTAACATGCATAATGTCCAATGACATGTCTGACCCATAGTAGACACATTTGTTAAACTGATACCAGCACTTTTTTTATTCCCCTTCCTTCCATACTTAACAGAGTCTAGTTGCTTCTTGTCACATGTCAATGTATGTTGAAATTAAATTATAAAATAAAATTAAAAAAAAACAAAAACACAGCAATAAAATGACTCCTAATAACATTCTGCTGTACTCATGGATTGGTTTCTTGCTTAGCTATCAACAGAGAACCTTCCTCTTGCAGCAGATGGGAACAGATGCAGAGACCCACAACCAGACATTGTGCAGAAGAGAGACAGAGACTTTGGAACACTCAGTCCTGAATTGGGTATCAATCAAATCCCTCCCCCCAGGACTCAGGGAACCCAACAGAAGAGGAGGCAGAAAGAGTGTAAGAGCCAAAGGAGATGGAGGACATGAAGAAAACAAGGCCTCTAAATCAGCATGATGAAAGCTCATCTGAATTCACAGAGACTGAATAAGCATGCACAGGACCTGCAAATGTCTGCACCAGGTCCTCTTGGTATACATTATGGCTTGCAGTTTAATGTTTTTATGGGATTCCCGAGTGTGAAAATGAATGAGTCCCTGATTTTTGTGCCTTCTCTTGGGCTCTTTTCCTTCTGTTGATTTGTCTTGTCAAACTTAGATTTGTTAGTTTTTGTTTTTATCTTATTTATCTTATTTTATTATTATTCTTTAGAAGTCTTTTTATTTTCTAATGATAAACAGAAAGGGAGTAGATATGGGTAGGAAGGGAGGTAGAGAGAAACTTGGAGGAGTAAAGGGATGGGAAACTGTAATCGGAAATACTATATGAGAAAAAAATCAATTTTCAATAAAGGAAAAGAAAAAAGAAAGTACAGTGAAAAAACAAGAACAGACCAAAGATTATTCCAGAACATTCATTATTACTTACACAGTATGTGGGCTAAAAGAAAATTCCTCAGGGAAGATCCTCAAAGAAATGCAGAATGTAGGTTTTTATTATTTTATTAAGGAATTTTTTTTATTCATTTTATACAACAATCACAGATACACTCTCCTCCCTCCTCCCCCCCTCGTCTCTCCCCCCCCCCAGGCTACCCCCCATTCTTACCTCCAACAAGGCAAGGTCTCCCATGGGGAGTCCATAGAGCCTGATACATTCAGTAGAACCTGGTGCAAGCCCCTCCCCCTGCATCAAGGCTGTGCAAGGTTTCCCACCATAGCTAGTGAGCTCCAAAAAGCCAGCTCATGCACCAGCGATAGATCCTGATCCAACTGCTAAGGGGCCCCTTAAGACCTGCCTAGGCTCAGTGTGCTGGGCTCTGCTGACTCCCCATGGGAGACCTCAATTTGGGGGATATGGGGATGCAGGGTGGCTCTGGAGTAAGGGCTGGGGGGTGGGGGAGGGAGGAGAGGGGCTCTGTGGATGGTATGTGGAGTGAGTATTTTAAATTTCTTAATAAAGAAAAAAATTTAAAAAAAAAGATCAAGCTACACAGCTGCCTTGCTTATGCAGATAGCCTAGTCCAGTCATATGGAGGCTCCACAGCTATTGGTCTAAAGTTCATGAGTTCCCACTAGTTTGGCTTGGTTGTTTCTGTAGATTTCACCATCATCATCTTGATGCCCCTCTCATAGAATCCCTCTTTTTTCTCTTCAACTGGACTCCTGAAACTCGGCCTGATGCTTGGCTGTGGATCTCTGCATCTGCTGGATGAAGGCTCTATGATAACAGTTAGAGTACTAACTGATCTGATTACTTGGGTAAGCCAGTTCAGGCACTCTCTCCACTATTGCTAGTAGTCCAAGTTGGGGTCATCCTTGTGGATTCCTAAGAACCCCCCAAGTACCTGGCCTCTCCCCATCCCCTTGATGACTCCCTTCATCATGGTATCTCCCTCACTACTGCACTACTCTATCTCTGCTCCAGCTTGGCCATCCCATTCCCTCATGTTCTCATCCCCCATCCCTCACTATTTACCCTTTCCAGGCGATCCATGTGTCCCTCTTAGGATCCTCCTTGTTAGCTAGCTTCTCTGGAGCTATGAGTTGTAGTCTAGTTATCCTTTTCTTTACATCTAGTATCCACTTATGAGTGAGTACATACCATGTTTGTCCTTCTAGTCTGGATTACCTCACTCGGAATGATTTTTTTTCTAGTTCCATCCATTTGCCTGCAAATTCCATGATGTCATTTTTATTTTACTACTGAATAGTACTCCATTGTGTATATGTACCATATATTCTTAATCCATTCTTTGGTTGAGGGGCATCTAGGTTGTTTCCAGGTTATGGCTATTATGAATAGTGCTACTATAAACATAGTTGAGCATGTGTCCTTGTGGTATGATTGAGCATTCCTTGGGTATATACCCAAGAGTGGTATAGCTGGGTCTTGTGGAAGATTGATTCCCAATTTTCTGAAAAACTGCCATACTGATTTCCAAAATGGCCGTACAAGTTTGCACTCCCATCAAGAGTGGAAGAGTGTTCCCCTTGCTCCACATCCTCTCTAATATAAGCTGTCATCAGTGTTTTTGGTCTTAGCCATTCTGACAGGTGAAAATGGTATCTCAGTCCTTTTGATTTGCATTTCCCTGATGATAAGGATGCCGAGCAATTCCTTAAATGTCTTTTGGCCATTTAAGATTCTTCTGTTGAGAATTCTCTGTTTAGCTCTGTAGCCCATTTTAAAATTGAATTGTTTGGTATTTTGATGTCTAGTTTCTTGAATTCTTTACATATTTTAGAGATCAGCCCTCTGACAGATGTGGTATTGCTAAAGATCTTTTCTCATTCTGTAAACTGTTTTGTCTTATTTACTGTGTCCTTTGCCTTACAGAAGCTTCTCAGTTTCAGGAGGTCCCACTTATTAACTGTTGCTCTCAGTGTCTGTGCTACTGGTGTTACATTTAGGAAATAATCTACTGTGACATTGCATTCAAGACTACTTCCTACATTCTCTTCTGTCTAGTTCAGTGTAACTGGATTTATGTTGAGGTCTTTGATCCACTCGGACTTGAGTTTTGTGCATGGTCATAGAGATGGATCTATTTGCAATCTTCTACATGTTGACATCCAGTTATGCCAGCACCATTTCTTGAAGATGCTTTCTTTTTTCCATTGTACAGTGTTGGCTTCTTTGTCAAAAATCAAGTGTTCATAGATTCATAGGATCTTTTATCCTGCCATGTTACTGAAGGTGTTCATCAGCTGTAGGAGTTCCCTGGTAGAATTTTTAGGGTCACTTATGTATATTCAGAATATGGATTTTAAATGAGTCTTATATCTAACCTTAAAAGTACAGATTGTATCCCCTCATTCTTGAGCTTTTTACCTGTGTTCCAGTAAAGAGACATACAACAATGACTGGAAGAATATCACATGGAGAGGAGAAATGGAGCTGCATCACCAGGCTACAGAAAAGATGTTGGTTATCTCTAGCTATCAGGCTTTGCCTCTGTAAAATGATAATGATTGTCCAGCCTATGATACAAAAATCAGTACCAGTGAAGACCTGCCACTTCATTAAACATTTGCAATGAAGCAATTATTGTGTGTAAATAGGTGTTTATGAAGAAAAATACTAACATGCTGTTAGTTCCATTAAGTGCATATTGAGGTAGAAGATCTTCATAAAATATCCACCCCAAATGTTTGCTTAGAATGTGCCCTGATTATGTTCTACCAGAATAATAACATGTACAACTATGTGTACTTCAAATAACTCAATGCCAAGATTGAAAAAAAAATGAGAGAACAGTATGTTCCAAAAAACAAAACTGAAGTATTGTCAACTTCATCCTTTATGCTGTCTCCATTTGCTTGGGACTTAACAAAGAGCTATGATTTCCTGGTCACAAACATTGACACTGCTTTTGTAATGTATTAGGTCCTTAAAACTACCTACCTCAATTTAAAGTTCAAAATCTCATCCTTCTTGGATAAGAAAAAGTCATGTAGCTAATGAATAATGTGTTGTAGGAATTATCAATGAAGAAGAAAATAATAAAGAGGGATAACAATTTAAATTTTCTCTTCTGAAGCACTGTGTTCTTGACTCTACTAGATATGACAGCACAATCTTTTGTGCACTTAGAATCCTAGCTGATATGCCCAGAAGAAGATTCTTCCATTCTTATATTCTTCAAAAAGAGTCTCTGGGCAGTACCCACCAGCCTGCAAGCAGGTAAGAGACATGCCTCCAAGATGCACCACCGCCCCTGCCACCCACGGGACTCTGTCCCTCCAAGACCCACTCTGCTCCCTAACCCCATGCACCTGAACATCCTCTCCATGAACAACCCTCCCCTGCAAACCCACTAGACTACATAGGCACAGGCGCAAACCACACCATTTGGAAGAACAGATGAGTAAAGGCCAGTGTAAGAATACATTTAACAACCAAAAGAGCAATGTGGCACCACCGGAACCCAGTGATCCTCCAACAGCAAGACCTGAACATTCCAATGCAGCTGAAACACAAGAAAATAACCTTGAAAGTAACTTTATGAAGATGATAGAGGCCCTTAAAGAGGAAATGAAAAATTCCTTTAAGAAATCAAGGAAAAAACAAACAGAAAATTAGAAAAAAAATCAATAAATCCCTTCAAGAAAGCTTAGAAAAAATAATCAAACAAGTGAAGGAAATGATCCAAATTGAAATAGAAACAATAAGTAAAACACAAACCAAGGTAATTCTGGAAATGGAAAATCTGGAGAGGGGAACAGGAACTAGAGATGCAACCATCACTAACAGAACACAAGAGATGGAAGAGATAATCTCAGGCACTGAAGGTATGATAGGGAATATAGATTCACCAGTCAAAGAAAGTGTTAAATCCTATAAATTACTAACACAAAACATTCAGGAAATCTGAGACACCATGAAAAGACCAAACCTAAGAATAATAGGGAAAGAAAGAGAAGAATACCAGCCCAAAGTCACAGAAAACATATTCAACAATATCATAAAAGAAAACTTTCCCAACCTAAAAAGGGACATGTCTATAAAGGTACAAGAAGCTTAGAGAACACCAAATAGGCTAGACCAAACAAAAGTCTCCTTGCCACATAATAATCAAAACATACAGAATAACGAAAGAATACTAAGAGCTGCAAAGTAAAAAGACCAAGTAACATATAAAGGCAGACCTATCAGAATTACACATGACTACTCAATGGAGAAGCCAGAAGGTCCTGGACAGATATTTTGCAGACACAAAGAGACAATGGTTGCCAGCCCACAATACTATACTCAGCAAAACTTTCAATCACCATAGATGGAGAAAACAAGATTATTATGACAAAACCAGATTTAAACAATATCAACCTACAAACCAGCCTTACAGAAGGTACTAGAAGGAAAACTCCAACCCAAGGAAGCTAACTATACCCATGAAAACACATGTAATCTCACACCAGCAAAATCCAAAGAAGGGAAACACACACACTACCACCAACACCACCAAATTGGAAAAAATAACAGGAATGAACAATTAGTGGTCATTAATATCTCTTATTATCATGAACTCAATTCACCAATAAAAAGACACAGGCTAACAGAATGGATATGAAAACAGGATCCATCTTTCTGCTACATACAAGAAACACATCTCATCTTCAAAGACAGACATCACCTCAGAGTAAAAGGTTGGGAAAAGATTTTTCCAATCAAATAGACCTAAGAAACAAGCCAGTATAGCTATCCTAATATCTAACAAAATAGACTTCAAACTAAAATTGATCAAAAGAGATGGAGAAGGACATTTCATATTCATCACAGGAAAAATTCATTATGATGAGATCTCAATTCTGAACATCTATGCCCCAAATACAAGGGCACCTACATTTGTAAAATAAGCATTACTAAAGCTTAAACCACACATCAAACCCCACACATTAATAGTGAGAGATGTCAACACCCTACTTTCACTGATGGACAGGTCTGCCAGACAGAAACTCAGCAGAGAAACAAGGGAACTAGCAGATGTTACCACTCAAATGGACTTAACAGACATCAGTAGAACATTCACCCAAACACAAAAGAATATACCTTTTCTCAGCACCTCATAGACTCTTCTCTAAAACTGACCACATACTGGGTCATAAAGCAAATATCAACAGATACAAAAAATGAAATAAAGTCTTGTATCTTATCAGATCATCATGGATTAAAGTTAAAATTCAAGAACACAAACTACAGAAAGCCTACAAATTCATGGAAATTGAACAACTCTCAACTTAATCACCAGTGGGTAATGAAAGAAATAAAGAAATTAAAGACTTCCTAGAATTCAATGAAAATGAATCCACAATATACCCAAACTTATGGGATACTATGAAAGCAGTACTAAGAGGAAAGTTCATAACACTAAGTGCCTACATGAAGAATTTGGAGAAACCCCACACTAGCAACTTAAGAGCACACCTGAAAGTTCTAGAACAAAAAGAAGCAAACTCACCCAGGAGGAGTAGATGGCAGGAAATAATCAAACTCTGGGCTGAAATCAGTAAATTAGAAACAAGGAAAACAATATAAAGAATCAATTAAATAAAGAGTTGCTTCTTGGAGAAAATCAACAAGCTAGACAAACACTTATCCAGACTAACCAAAAGGCTGAGAGAGAATATCCAAATTAATACAATCAGAAATGAAAAGAGGGACATCACAACAGACATTGAGGAAATTTAGAGAATCATTAGGTCATACTGGGAAAAACTGTACTCTAAAAATTGGAAAATCTAAAATTTTCTTGATAGGTATCACATACCAAAATTAAATCAAGACCAGATAAATAGTTCATAAATAGACATATAACCCCTAAGGGGACAGATGGTTTCAGCACAGAATTCTATCACAATTTCAAAGAAGAGATAATACCAATACTCCTCAAATGTTTCAAACAATAGAAACAGAAGGAACATTGCCAAATTCTTTTTTGGAGGCCACAGTTACCCTGACACCCAAACCACACAAAAGATGCAACAAAGAAAAAGAATCACAGACCAATCGCCCTCGTGAACATTGATTCAAACATACTAAATACTCAATAAAATACTGGCAAACCAAATCTAAGAACACATCAAAAAAAATCATTTACTATGATCAAGTAGGCTTCATCCTAGAGATGCAGGGATGGTTCAACATACAAAAATCTGTCAATGTAATACACCATATAAACAAACTGAAAGAGAAAAGCACATGATCATCTTATTAGATGCTGAAAAAGCCTTTGACAAAATCCAACACTCCTTCATGATAAAGGTTCTGGAGAAATCAGGGATACAAGGAACATACCTAAACATAATAAAAGTAATATACAGCAAGCCAACAGTCAACATCAAATTAAAAGGAAAGAAACTCAAAGCAATTCCATTAAAATCAGGAATAAGACAAAGCTGTCCACTCTTTCCATATCTATTCAATATTGTACTTGAAGTTCTAGCTAGAGCAATAAGACAACAAAAGGAAATCAAAGGGATACAAATTGGAAAAGAAGTCAAACTTTCGCTATTTGCAAATGATTTGATAGCATACATAGGCGACCCCAAAAACTCTACATGGGAACACCTTTAGTCACATGACTGGATACAAGGTTAACTCAAAAAATCAGTAGCCTTCCTATATACAAATTATAAATAGGCATAGAAAGAAATGAGGGAATCAACACTATTTACAATAGCCTCAAAAAATATAAAATATCTTGGTGTAACTCTAACCAAGCAAGTGAAAAACCCATGACAAGAACTTCAAGTCTTTGAAGAAAAAAAATTAAAGAAGATATAAGAAAATGGAAAGATATCCCATGCTCATGGATAGGTAGGATTAACATAGTAAAAAATGGCAATCTTACCAAAAGTAATCTACAGATGAAATGCAATCCCCATCAAAATCCCAACACAATTCTTCACAGCCCTTGAAAGAATAATACTCAACTTCATATGGAAAAAGAAAAAACCCAGAATAGCTAAAACAATCCTTTATAATAAAGAAACTTCTGGAGGTATCACCATCCCTTACTTCAAGTTCTACAATAGAGCTATAGTAATAAAAACAGCATGGTATTGGCATAAAAACAGACAGTTGGATCAATGGAATAGAATTGAAGATGCTGGATAAATCCACACACCTATGGACACCTGATTTTTGACCAAAAAAAAGCTGAAATTATACAATAGAAAAAAGAAAGTATCTTCAACAAATGGTGCTAGCATAACTGAATGTTCACATTTAGAAGATCCATATCTATCACTATGTACAAAACTCAAGTTCAAGTAAATCAAAGGCCTCAACATAAAACCAGATACACTGAACCTGATAGAAGAGAAAGTGGGAAGTAGCCTTGAACACATTGGCACAGGACACCACTTCCTAAATATAACACCAGTAGCACAGACACTGAGATCAACAGTTAATAAATGGGACCTCCTGAAACTGAGAAGCTTCTGCAAGGCAAAGGTCACGGTAAATAAGACAAAACAACAGCCTACAGAATGGGAAAAGATCTTCACCAACACCACATCTGACAGAGGACTGATCTCCAAAATATATAAAGAATTCAAGAAACTAGACATCAAAATACCAAACAATTCAATTTAAAAATGGCCTTCAGAGCTAAACAGAGAATTCTCAACAAAAGAATCTTAAATGGCCAAAAGACATTTAAGGAATTGCTCGGCATCCTTATCATCAGGGAAATGCAAATCAAAAGGACTGAGATACCATTTTCACCTGTCAGAATGGCTAAGACCAAAAACACTGATGGCAGCTTATATTAGAGAGGATGTGGAGCAAGAGAAACTCCTCCACTGTTGGTGGGAGTGCAAACTCGTATAACTATTTTGGAAATCAGTATGGCAGTTTTTCAGAAAATTGGGAATCAATCTTCCACAAGACCCAGCTATACCACTCTTGGGTATATACCCAAGGAATGCTCAATCATACCATAAGGACACTTGCTCAACTAAGTTCATAGCAGTATAATGGCCATAACCTGGAAACAACCTAGATGCCCCTCAACTGAAAAATGGATAAAGAAAATGTGGTACATTTACACAATGGAGTGTTACTTAGCAGAAAAAAATGACATCATGAAATTTGCAGACAAATGGATGGAACTGAGTGAGGTAACCCAGCCCCAGAAAGACAAACATGCTATATACTCATTCATAAGTCAATAATAGATTTAAAGCAAAGGATAACTAGGCTATAATCCACAGCCCCAGAGAAGTTAGGTAACAAAGAGGATGCTAGAGGGATGCATACATTTCCCCAGGAAAGAGAAATAGATGAGATATCCTAGGGGTAACAGGGTGGATGGAGTGGAGGAGATGAGGGGATGGGAACACAAGGGATTGGGTTGGTTGAATTGGGGATGGAACAAAAGGGGAAAATAATGAAAGAAATATTGATAGAGGGGGACTTTTGGGGGTTAGAGAGAAACCTGGTGCCAGGGAAATTCCTAGGAATCGACAAGGATAACCCCAGTTAAAGCTTGTAGCAATAGTGGCAAGGGTACCTGAACTGGCTTGTAATCAGATTGGTGACTACCCTAATTGTCAACAGAGAGCCTTCATCCCATAACTGATGGAAGCAGATGCAGAGATCCACAGCCATTACTTTACCAAGCTCTGGGAATACAGTTGAAGAGAGGGAGGAGGGAATGTAAGAGCAATGGAGGTCAAGGTCATTTTGGGGAAACCCACAGAGACAGCTGACCTAAGGTAATAATAGTTCATGAACTCTGGACTTACAGCTAGGGAGCCTGCATGGGACTGACCTAGGCCCTCTGCATATGGATAGCAGTTGTGTAGTTTGGTCTGTTTGTGGGGCCCCTAGTAGTGGGACCAGGACCTGTCCCTGGTACTTGAGCTGGTGCTTTGGAACCTATTCCCCATGCTGGGATGCCTTGATCAGCCTTGACACAGGGGGAGGAGTATTGTTGTAATTACTTAGGCCACTCCACGTAGTTATAAGGAAGATTTATTTAGTGGGTAACTTACAAATGACGGGATAGGTAGGTGGTGGGTTCTGGAAAAGAGGCAGCGCAGTCTGGCGGTGTTCTCTGGAGAACCCTCCTCGGTCTACCTCTCACGTCCAGGTCCAGGAAAAAAGAGAGCGCCGCGCGTCCCGATCTCTGGTCTTCAGGGCCTCCCTTGGCCCCGCCTTGTAGTCGTGATAGTTACGGAAGCCTCAATGGGGGTTGGAACTTCCAGACTAAAGCTGGAATGGCTACCCACTACATCTCCCCCTTTTTGTCTAAATAAGAAGGTTCTAACTTAATACAAGATTATATACAAAGGAATGGTTATCAAATATTGTCCAGGAGTAATGAAGGATAATGACCTATATAAGATGGAACTACAATCAATGCAAACAATATCAAGCAAGAAACACATACTAAAATCCAGAGAAGTATAGAGCATAGGTAAATGGCATGTTACAAAGATCATTCCAAAAGGTGTCCTATCCTAAAGAACCTGAATCTAATACTTAATATGTTCTATCTAAGATATTATATATACTAAGTTGTAACTATAACTGCTAGTCTTCAATCCCATCAAAGACCTGAGAAGGAATATAATGGTACCTGAGAAATGGTAGATGGATGCAAGCAACTTTCGGGAATTTTGCAAGAGTAGACCGAGACAGCTGACAGCCTGGACAGTCACCTAATGTTTCTCAGCATAGTTGGTGCATTCAAATTGGCTACAGGCCTAGAGTATCTGACAGACCATTTTCAGCAGCAGGAATTCTGAAAGACCATCTTACCCTGTCTTGGCAGAGTACAGTGGTCGCTTTCCTTGTGTCCTGCTTGTCCAGAAAGGACAGCATTGCATTCGTACTGTCAGCAGTCGAGGCAAGGGCACTTCTTCACCCAGTAGGCCATTTTGTGCCAAGGAGACAAACTTCCAAATGGAAATGTCTTAGAAGCCCAACATTCTCTCGAGATCAAATTGGTGCTGCCAGGAGCAATTGTGTCTCACGTCAACAGAATTCTAAGTTATTTAAATGCCATATTCTCTAGGTCTATGAAGTGTTTGAAGATTACCTGTCCATCTGACCTATGTATCTGTAAATCTGGATAACCTAACTAATGTAACTATAGAGATGACAAGCATAGGTGACAATAAATCTATAAGTCTTATCTACCGAAATAACCTAAGGACTAAGGCTTCATGTAAACAAGGTAAACAGTCTATAAGCAAATGTATGGTAAAGAACGATGGCTTCAAAATTGTGACAATACACAAGATATTTATAACAGAGGTGGGAATATATAGTGTGATATGCAATATGACAATAATCTTAAATATATATCAATATACTGAATATCCTAAACAGAAGTAGAACATACATAAAGTATGACAGATATAAATGTACATTTGTATCAATATACAATATTTCAAATAAGAGTAGAAATATATGTACATTATAACAAATATAGTTCTGTATTTGTATCAATATACAAATTATCTTAAACAGGAATATAAAAATAGTTTACATTTGTATCAACATATAAGAATCCATAACAGTACAAATTACAGTGCAAATTATCTAAGGCTGCTATTTTACTAAATTTGTTTACTAGTGTATACAATAATCTACCATAATATCTTATACCTATCCATTCCATTTCTTCTTTTCCCTTTTTTTTTTTTTTGAATACTGAGTCTGATATTTTCTTCCACCCCCAACCCTATAACCATCATCCATAACCCTGAGAATTATGAAACCTAAGGGAGAAGGGGCGTCGTTTTCTAGAATTGCTTCCTGCTGTTTAGGGGTTGATGTTATCTCTGTTAGGTACTGTGAGAAAGCTCAGATAGTTAAATGTCAGTTAGACTAACTGTAGGTTCTGCAGCAAGTCTCAGAGTAATGGGTAAGATTGTCTGAGATTCTGGCAAGAAGTGTAGTATGATGATGATTACCATGGCATCATTCTGGATTGGGTAGAGTTGTTGTTGTTGGGGCCCCATCTTCCTTCTGGAGACTTCTGAGATTGCTATTGGAAAAACTTATTTGTTATCAAGATGGAAGGTTTGGATTTAAAGAGGACATAGCATGTAAGAAAAGATTCCGAGAAATCAAGAGTAAGCATGGAGAGAATTAGAATCTTGAAGACAATGGTCCCATTTTATTGGTTTCCTTCTGTCCCACACCAGAGGGCCCTTCTGATATGGGACTGAAGAATCTCTCAATCTTTTCTTTTAGTAACATGCTTGGGTTTAGAGAAGGAGTGAGCCAATTCCATCTCCAAAGCCAGCTTGGCTTATAATTGAATTGGAACCACAACTTTACTAGATAGATAGAGAGATAGATGTTAGACAGTGAGATTTTACTGTGTGTAGATTGGTACCAATAGATTCTTTCTTTCTGCTGTAGACATCTGGATATCCAAGGCCTTATGATTTCTGGAAGATGGGTATTTCCATTATCCTGGAAAGACAAAAACAGAACCCTACCCCAACCTTTGATTGTTAAATTTTTCTTACAACTTGTAGAGATGTCACATTGGTGGGTGTTCCTTTACTTCTCCTCATCAAGGGGCTTTTCCTGTTCGAATCGAATTTTTATTAATTTTGTTGGTATCCATAGCTTTTCTTCTCCTGCAGAAACAAAAGCAAAACCCCTTCCCCAACGTAGAACATATCCAGGTTTCCATTCTGAGGTCAGCACATCCTTGAAATAAACCGGATGGTTTAGCTCAGGAGTTTTGTCTGTTGTCCAATGTCTCTCCGCAGCTGTTGTTCCTTTCTCATTAGCATTGAGAAAATTCAAAGTTAATAAAGCATTATGCAATCTATTTCTAGGAGTCATTGTTACCTGTTGCTGTTTATTTAGCATATCCTTTAAAGTTCGATTGGATCTTTCTATGACTGCTTGGCCTGTGGGATTGTGTGGTATACCTGTAACATGCTTTATATTGTAATAAGCAAAGAATTGTCTCATTTTATTGGAGACATATGCTGGGGCATTGTCTGTCTTAATTTGTACAGGTATTCCCATGATGGCCATAACTTCTAATAGGTGTGTAATCACAGAATCAGCCTTTTCAGAACTCATAGGAGTTGCCCACTGAAATCCTGAATAGGTGTCAATGGTATGATGTACATACTTTAATCTTCCAAATTCTGCAAAATGAAACACATCCATCTGCCAAATTTCATTTCTTTGTATACCTTTTGGATTGCTCCCTGCAGGTAATGGAGTTTGGTTATAGATGGAACAAGTAGGACATTTTTTCACAATATTCTTGGCCTGTTGCCAAGTGATGGAGAAATCCTTCTTCAAGCCTTTGGTATTTACATGGTGTTTCTTATGAAATTCTGAGGCTTCTAGCACATTACCTATTAGTAACTGATCAATCTCATCATTGCCTTGTGCTAGAGGTCCCGGCAGACCTGTATGAGATCTGATATGTGTTATATATATAGGATGTTCCCTTTTTCTGATGATTTCCTGCAATTGTATGAATAATGACGTTAATTCTGTATTATCAGGAATAAATTCAGCAGTTTCAATATGTAAAACAACTCTCTCTGCATATTGAGAGTCAGTGACTATATTGAGGGGTTCTGTGAAGTCCATCAGTACCATAAGAATGGCATACAGTTCTGCCTTTTGTACAGAGCTGTATGGACTTTGTACCACTTTACTTAAGTCTCCTGATTTATATCCTGCTTTCCCTGATTTATTTGCATCAGTATAGAATG
>CABHPP010145333.1:0-17578 GCA_902168425.1 Peromyscus attwateri
CAGGACAGACCTTCATGAATCACAGTGATATGTTTTTCGTCAGGCAGGCCTGATTTATTTTTATTTGTTTGTTTGTTTGCTCACTTTCTCTCATGCATTATACCTGACTGAAGTCTCCCCTCCCTCCAGTCCTCCCAGTCGCTTCCCCCACCTCCCCTCTCCCCCATATCCATTCCTCTTCCATTTCTCAGGCCTGATATCTAATTCCCTTGCAAAATTAACTAGGACCAGACTCTTCATTACATCATACTCAATCAAAATGTTGCACATCATGTATTTAAATATTCTCAAACTCTAAACTGCATATAATGTAGTTATCCACGATACCATTGAATGCAATAGGTAAAAAGTTTTGCAATTCAGTCTGACTTTCAGCCTAGAGGCTCAATCCAAACAGCTCAGTCTGGCAAAAGCAGAACACAATATCCTTTGAGGAGAGAAACATTTGGGAAGAAAGAGGTCATTGGAATAATGGCTTAAACATAAAGATGATGGCAGAATGAATAGAAAAGTCCTAAAAATATACAATTGGATTTTCTAAATCTCTTTACCCAAATGTTCTACTAAAAATACATGAATTAAAATTCAACAAATTTGTGAAAAAGGCTGTTAGGACAATAATAGAAAAATATCAAATTTTCTAGCATTCATGAAATTAGGTCCTTAAAGGTTAACTTTGATAATGAATCAGTACCTATATATATAAAAGCCATTATCTTCTACTTTATTATAATATATACATATATATATATATATATATATAAATTGTTATATGGACTTGTGAATTCATTATAGAATTATAGAATTGATTATATATATGGTCATGTAGCATATATATATATATACACGCATATCACACACACACACACACACATATATATATACACACACACACACACAATATTATTTCCTTCAGTGATGTTTTAGGTTTAAAATAAAGTGTACCTTTCAAAAAGCACCACACATTAATTTCAAAAAAACTAACAGTATTATCAGGTTTAGTTAATAATTGTAAAATTTTACTTAGATGCCTGAGGTATGGCTAGGTTGGAAGAGGGCTTACCTAGCATGAATGAAAACCTGAGTTTAATCTCCTCATCACAAAAACCAAGTATAGCAGTGATGCCCATTGTTCCAGATGTCAGAAGGTGCAAGGTGCGAGGAGGGACATCTGAGATTCAAGGTCATTCTTGTCTACATTCCAAAAACAAATTAAGCAATTTTTGAATGCTATTTGTATAAATTATTTTATGTCTTTAAATTTTGATAAAATTGTTAATATTTTAATGTTATTACAAAATTTCCTATCAGGAAATTGTAGAAGCATAAAAATTCACATTTTATATATCTCATAAAAATCTGGTAATGTATTATACTTAAGCAATTTTATTAATATATAAACAAAGTCTAATATTTGTGCATTTTATTGTAAAGAAAAATGTTTAGTTTAATGGCTAGAATTTATTTCAGCAAAAACAAATTAATAAAGGAAAGTATAAAAATCATTGAACATTAATTGTTATTAATGAAAATATTTTTATTTGACATATAACAATCACATTTTTTGTTGTATACCACTTGAAGATTCTCTATTTGAGCACATTTATGCTGTGTTTGATTCAGGTTAAATACATGGGACAAAGAAATCTAATGAAACAAAGACCCAAAGGAACAGGTAAATTTGCATATTTTCATGCTTAGGTTTGGTGATATAATTGTGAGAACTCTGGGGACAAATGGTGACCTAGTGGGAAAACTGCTAGGGGCATCTAATGTCTTGTTTGTTTCGGTTGGTCCTGAATATTCAGAAATATGAATAGATGTGGGAAGGGAGTCTCCAGACTGAGACTTTCTGGTCTGTTTCAGAAGAGAAGGTTGGAAGAGAGACAGCAGTACATGTCCCAAGTTTTGTAACTTGCTAAAGAGAGAGTACATAGGAAGCTACCTGAGACCATGTGCTTCTGCTGTTTTCTTGGTACCAAGGTAACACATTTTGGGGGACAGCATGTTTTGAACCCCATTATTATCAAACTCATTTCCTTTAAATGGTGTATGTCTTTCCCATTCCAAACAAAATATATTTAACTTTAAGTAAAACTGAAAAGAAAGTCACATAAAATTTCTTACAACTTCATATGAGGCTGAAAATAATGGTTGAAAAGAACATCAGAAACTACTTTGCATGGACCTACAGATGAAAGTTGTACAAGTGCAGACTGAAGTTGTTCCTAGACTTTTGTAATTGTCAGGCACAAAAGCTCATGATTAGAAGCTGAAATAACATGCATAACCCAATCTGAATTAGACGGGGACAGAGAGAGGCAGAAAGACCATAGAATCAGAGGACAGAATGAAGGCTAAACAAAGGCTTCAGCATTGTCAGGAAGACACTGAAATAGTCTCTCTGTGGGACATTTGTAGCAATAGCTAACCTTGTACTAATGGAATAACAATGCATAAAAGTGATTAAAAAAGAACAAAATGTGCAACTTGCCAGAAGACATGTGCTCAGTATGTAGCGCACAAAGAAAACCTGCCCTTAACTGCATGCTTCAAAGGTAACATTTCCCTCTGAGAAAGGGGGAAAAAAAAGCAAGCAATTCAGAGAGCATTTCCTTTAAACAGATGAAACAACCTAGTAAGAAAAAGGACTTCTTTTGCTATTTCTGGATAGAACACTATAGAAAGAAAGTAGAAAATAGAAAGCTTTTGCAACTTACATATTAATAAGAGCGATATCCACTAGTACATACATTTTCATGTTTAAAAGAAGATCTTTTTCTTTTTTTTGCATAAAGCAGTGAGATACCACAGATGAAAGAGAGTAAGACAGTCTTTTATTTAAATGTGAGAGACCATATGAAAGGTGGCTAAAATAATATGAATTAGTGCACAATTGGTTCGAACTTTTGACTTTGTGTGAATATAGTGTCATGAGTGACCTCGTTCATTTATGGCTGATGGGAAATGTGACTAGACTACACAGCAGAGAAAGTGAATGATTTGTACACAGAATCTGGTTTTCCCCTGGGGGTGAGTGACCAGATTGGAAGCACTGGAGTGCTTTTGTCATTTGATTTTTGAATATGAACACATGAAAATGGGACACTGGAAATGTATCAAATATTGGAATAATTTTTTTCCATATTTTATCTAGTTTTGTCTCAAAATTAAGGGATGGTCTAAAGAATACATTTAGAAAAAAAAACTTTTATTCTGACTTTACTCTGTAGCCCACTTAAGAACAGAAGGGGTTGCAATCCTTTGTAACATTGTCTTTCAAACAAATTAAGTTTCTACTGCTTTTGTAGCTCTGTATAATATAGCTAATCTGGATTGTAGCTGGACTAGAGTCAACTAAGAAACATGTCTCTGGGTCTGTCTGTCTGTAAAACAATCTCCTAGAAGGATTAATTGAGGGGAAAGGACCCTTTCCTAGAGTGTATGGAACTATCCAGAGGCTGCTTAAATAGAGGAAGTCTGCAAGAAGAGCTTTTACTGTTTGCCTACCTATCTCTGCTCCATGCAAGTGACTACATGCCCTGTCTCCCCATTTGGTGTGGTTAATGTTACTGTCAACTTTGTTGACATAGTAACCCACCTTTGCCTTTCATCATGGACTGAAGACCTAAAGATCTCCAAGAATCGTACAGTCCTTTGGTGCTAGATTGAGACTGCTGAGGACTTCTGCTTTGTGAACAGAGTAGCTACCAGGTTCTCAACTTCTCTACTGTGAAGAAAGCCATTACTGGATACACAATGAGTACCATGCAAATCAAGTACATCTCTTAGAATATATGTACTTTATTCTATTGATTCTGGTCCTATAGAAAATGTTGACCAATGTACAAACCATCCTAAGAAGTAGCTAAGTGTGAATAATATCTCATTAAATATCATAACATTACCAGAATTTCTACCCTCAACAAAAAGACTGAAACATTTGCATTCTAAGAATTACGACCATTTTGTTTGTTTTTAAAGTAAGCACTGACTGGCATCTACTCTTATAGAATTTCTAAGATTGAGCAATGGGCCATTTAAAACCATACTTGGAAAATATAAGTAATTTAATAATCAATGGAAATAGGATGTTTCAGTATAATTTAACATAACAAGGCATAAATTCATATATAACTTAAGACATGCAAGAGAAACGGTATTATTTCATAAGCATTTAAAATATTAATTTTTAGTGTAATCCAATAATCCTTCCACAGCAACAACCCAATATTTTAGATACTTCCTATTTTATCAGTTCCTTGGAAGGGAATATCCTCTATGATCCCCTATGAGCATAATCATAGACATAAATTTTATTGTCCTTTATGTTTGTTTGTTTTTAAAGACAAGGTTTCTTTGTGTTTCCCTGGCTGTCCAGAAACTAGCTGCTCTGTAACCAGACTGGCCTTTAACTCACACAGATCTGCCAGTCTCTGCCTCTCAAGTGCCACCACTGCCTGGCTATACTTTTCCCCCCTTTTTCTTTTAGAAGACAGAAAATATGTTTCTCTTACAAGTTGTATAATGGAAACCAGCCAAAGAAACCTCTTCAGAATTCTCATACTGTAATTCTACAGTGCACATTTCTTCTATGCAATGAATGTAAAAATCGTGAAGGTCTTAAGTCCACTAGCTCACTGTATCTTTCCACTGCTACACTCTCTATTTTTATAATGTATCTTCCTTTCTTCCTGTATCTCTAAAAAAATATTTTCCAAATTTTTTTTTCATTCTATAGGGAATCTCTTACTTCTTATGAAACACACAGGTCATTTCAACTTAAAGTATATGTAGCAGGAGTGCTGGGATAATTCCGAGATTTTAATTTTATCTTGCAGTACAAGGATCACCAGGGGACCATTTTAAAAGCTAAGTCTAATGTTAATGCCTTTATACTTGTGCATGTGCTTTGATATGTATTATCCTAATTTGTTTAAGAATCATAATAGTCAGGTTCAATTTTTTCAGTTTCAAAATCAGTTGGTAACTTATAGTAGAAAATGAAACAGGTCCCTGCCTATCCCTCATCCCCTGATCACTCTCATTTTATTCCATAGGTGCAAGAGAGATGAAAGAAATCAATAAAAATGTGTTATGATTATATGTTCATATTCCATTGAAGTTAATAAATACAAAAAATATTGTTGCATAAGTAGCCATCTCCAAAACTCACATCCACTGCTTAAATAGAATTCAGACCAAGTTAGTATACATTTGTAATATGCAGTAACCTCTAATGTACCAATGTTTCTCTGAAAACCTTGGAATTAGTCTTTTTTTTTCTTTTTCTTTCTTTTTTTTTTGTTTTTTTTTGTTTTTTGAGACAGGGTTTTTTCTGTGTAGCTTTGTGCCTTTCCTGGAACTCACTCTGTAGCCCAGGCTGGCCTCGAATTCACAGAGATCCTGGTGCCCCTGCCTTCCATGTGCTAGGATTAAAGGCACGCACCACCACCACCTGGCTAGATAGTCATTTTTAACTAGAACTCATTCAACAAAATAATTATGTCATAGGTTATTCTTTGAAAAGGCATCCAAGGTACTTGAGGCTGAAAAATAGCCTGGGAAAGTCGGAAGTTCAGAGAATCCTAGAGAAGAATCTCATTTGCATCTAGATCTAAATAGCTGATTTAGCTAATAGTCTTACTTCACTTCTGTCTTTTCTCATTGAAATACTTACCTATAGATTACTGTACAATTTGTTTGCTCTAACTCACAGCCGATATCCAAGTGCTTCTTTCTCCTGTTGTCAGATCCGCCTACAAATGCTTTGCTTTCAGTAACTGAGCAATTAAATAGTCAATAACATTGCGAGGCTTCTGCAGGAAAATCTGTCTATCCAAGTTCATCAGCTCTTCTTTAATCAATCAATCATTTAGAAGGCACATATTTTTATCTCAAACATACTGTGAATGAGAATACTACATAATATTCATGATCATGAAAGTTATATTTAGAGAGATATGGACTTCAAATGTAGGGTTCAATAAAGTAATTAATTCCGATGCATTCTAATACATTGTGACCTAGATAAAATAACATGAATTTTTTCGTGATGTTAATTGCTATTCTCATTTATTTGAGCCTTCCAATAATATCATCTATGTTCATGCACACCTCCACTATACTACAGAGTTATTGATTTCAGCTAAACTTATCATGTGGTTTAGACACTGATGTTGTTACAAGCATCAGTAATCTCATAGGCCATTTATATAGGATCACTCCCTAGGTCAGCTTTGAGACCAGCCCCCAACCCTCTCCCAGGGAACACGACGAAATATATCATCACCACTTCCCTTCATTTGGCCTCCAACCAAAAGAATGGAAATTCTGACACTGAGTGGAAACATGACATTCTGCTCTGGTCCTGTCTCTTCCCTTAAGCGTTTATTTATTTGTGTCTGCTAATCATTTCACCAGGATGTCAATCATCTCACAGGAAAATGGATTGACCTGAAGATATGCTAAGATTAATAGTTTTTTTTTTTTTTTATAGAGATTATGTACTTATCTTTCCCAGAAGCCCCTCCCTTGGTGCAGCTGCTTAGGAACCTCTATCATGTAGTTCTCCCTCTTTTGCTTTTCCTTCTACTTCTATCTTATTTTCTTCTTGATCCTAGTCAGTGTTTCACATGCTTTTCCCTGGCACTTCTGGCTTCTCACTCTTCTCTGAAGTCCTTCCCCCCTTGTCCATAACAATGCCTGCTTACTTCAATTGCTGATCATGCCAACTTTCTGGGTTGGATTCTAAGTCAACAAACATGACTTTCAGGCTTCGATGTCTCCCTTTTCCCAAAAGCTGCAGAGATTTACAGCTTGCCTACCATGTTTTCTTTCCTTTGCTTTTCTTTCTTTTCTTTCAACCTCTATTAAATTTGTCTTAGTGCTAACTTTTAAGTACAGTTTAGATTTTGTTAAGGAAACAAAGAACTCCAAAGAGGACCAGGATTTCCCTGCTAAGAATGTTAAAGGCTCATACAGTCTTGCTGTACACCAACAGTCCCTGATAGATATCACTGGCTCACAATATTTACAGCTAAACATGTTATCGATATTGTCTAATATAATTACATACTACACATTTTGATAAGGTGGCTCAAAGTGCATTTCCAATGATTAATTGGTAAAGTAATACAAAATGACTCTTGATTGCTAGGTATGTGGTAACTGATTCAATTGAATTAGTTGTTCATAGCCATTCTCTGACATCATAAATACATAAAAAATGTTCACATGAAGATGTAGATTTAATAATGATTTTTAGGGAAATTTGGAAGAGGAAAATACATGTTTACTTACAGTCATTAAAACCCTATGAAGTAGAAAATAGTTTCGACTCTATTGCTATTAGTTCTCTGGAAAAAGCATTCTTATTAGTGTGATTTTTTTCCTGTTTGGGGGGATCTGAGTATATACTTAGAATACTATTTTCATTTGTGTGAATGATTTCCTAAATGTTAAGAGTCAGTCTTAGTGGACTTGTTTATCTTGACATAATATCTGGATACAGTTCAGAGTATTAGACTGTCGGTGGCGGAACATGCCTAAAACTACAGAACCTGAGAATTGGAAGTTGCTGCATCAGTATCTCAGCTCTACATCTTGAATTCAAGACCATTCTAGGTGAAGGAAACATTGTCTCAAACAGCACCAAAACAACAACAGCAACACAGTAGCAGTGTTGTGCTTTTAATGTTCTTGCTAAATATTAAAGTCATTGGATTTTCTGTGCTAAATAGATAAGAGTTTAATACACAACAGGGCATTAAACTTAGAGTTCTCTCAAAGCAGGAAAGACTTGAGTTTCAATGTAGCATTGATATTTGATTGGTTATTTTTCCTTAAATAAGAAAGGTCTCTGACACAAAAATGAGAGCTGCTGGCATATTATTATTTACTCGGTAGTGAAAGTGTTTTGTTGTCAAGCATTACAAATTCAGATTGCATGGCTTCTAGACAGAGTCTCTGCTTCTCTCACTGATCAAACACTTTCAAAGAAGCTGCATTTGAATCTGTGTCTTTCCTCTCAGCTATGAAACAAGCTTCAGAAGCAAAGCAAAGCAGTGACCTTGGAATGTACCTTTGCAGCAAATAGGGCCTTGTTTATTTGTAGAAGGTGTTGAGATGTAATATTTCTTTTTTATATTTAGATATTAAATCAGGTGTATTTTTCTGAAATATCCAGTTAAAAAGTTTAAAAAGGTTTCTTTTGAAGTATAAAAGAGAACCTATTTTAAACTCTTTTTAATTTATGCCCAAAGCAGCAAAGGTAAGAGTTCATAACATAATTAACTTAAAATACACCCTAGGACATATCTGACTCATCATGTTTTAATGAGCCTACATAAGTAGATGATCTTTGCAAAATAAAACAGAATGCTGATTGCAGAGGCCTTAACTCCCATCTGAGCAGCAAACTTGTTGGGTTCATCCTTGGAAGAAACTTTAATGTCACTGAACTGAAACAAAAACAAAAGCTAGAATTTTAATTCCCTTGATTTGCTAATAGATGAGAAAGCACATCAATGATAACTTAATGTGCAAGCCGAGATACCATTCCTTCTTGTCACACAAAATAAGAAGTATAGTGAAGTCAGTGCTTGCTTTAACAGGAAAAGACCCTAAGAATACCACATCTGGGGCTGGAGAGATGGCTTAGTGGTTAAGAGCACTGTCTGCTCTTCCAGAGGTCCTGAGTTCAATTCCCAGCAACCACATGGTGGCTCACAACCATTTGTAATGAGATCAGATTCCTTATACTGGTGTATATATAAAATATATGAATAAATAAATATTAAAAAAAATACTACATCTGTATTTAACCAGCTAGAAGAGAAGCCATTGTGTTATGCATGTCACCATATATTTAATGTGATGATGCTGTATCTATGTCCTGTGGTTTGATAATGTTGGCAGAGCTGTGAAATGTAAAACGCAGTTATGTGGATCAGCCCACCAGTATACCCACCTCTAAAAACAGTTCCAGGTAGTATCAAATGTTGGCAGTAAGAACTTCTAAGTTTTTATCACATGTTTTCAAATATGTTGTTCTTAAATCTGCAGAATAAATAACCATATATTGAATGTTTATAATATTAAAAACAGAATATGAAGGAAAGGAATGTCAACAAAGCTGGTGACATGTTGAAATTATGAAAATTACTATTAATCATTTAGTATTTCTGATGAACTGTTTGAAAATTATTTTGCTTTAGACATTAGGGAATAAGACACAGGAGAAGACTTGAACAAATGTGGCTTCAGGAGCTTTATGAAACATCTGTTTGGGATATAGATAGATAGATTCTTCCCCATGGAGAGGAAAAAGTAAAGAAAGACCAAATACAGTAATTATAATGTTGATAGAATTTTTGTTTCCTATCCCCCTGACAGCTGGGAAGGAGTACTTTTAAGTAAACGAGATTATCTTACTTAATATTTCTTAAGAAGGACATTAACAAACAAAACAATGGTGAGCTATACTTTTATGTATTACTTATCATGAAAGTAAATATATACTGATAGTTACTAGTATAGTAGTTACTAAATATGGTAAAAGTTATTAGCAGGCCACATCGTCTCCATAGATGAAAAAATTCAACTGATATAATTTTATTTCTGCCAATGTCAATGACAAAATCATAATAAGAAAAAAAATAACTCAGGAAATTGAATTCTTAGTAGAGTTTTCATAATGCATTTGGAATTACTACTATTTACCAGGGACAATATATGATAGATAAGATCAATCCACACGGCTACTCAAGGTCACCTGTCAACACAGAAAAGGGAGCAAATGTATTATACACTGTAATCAAATTCTGCAACACAAGGAAGGAAGTCAATATATTTACACAGATATAGTGTACCAAAGAAGAATAAACAGAAGAGTAAACATCTGAGTAGCTTTAATAATTGAGTAAGAGTTTGATTCAATTTGAGTAGGAAGGATAATATTTGAAGCAGGTAGAGCAGTAAATGTCTACTAAATTGAAGTAGAAAGGAGTAAAGTGAAAAGTTACTGAAAAAACTGGTGACATCACAGAACCCAGAATTCAGGGCAGTCCCTGCTAATTGCATGGTTTTATTAATGAATTAATGGAATAATGGAAGCCCAAAACATGGGAAGTTGGTATGTTTTTCAGTTGTGTTATTATGGAGGATAGAAGGTTGCTTAAAAATTCATATAGATAGAAAGACAAATCTTGCCCAATTTTATCAGGAAATCTTAGTGTCTACAAGGGGATTGGCTAGCAGAATAATCAGATACCATCAGTTAAAAGAGAACTAGTGTTGCAACTTGCTAATCATCTGGAAGTGATGAAAACAGAAAATTGGCTTCTATCCTAATTTTTATTGCACAGGTCCTGGTGTTTAGAATCTTCCATGTGAAGAGTTCATGGTGACAAAATGTTGATTCTCTAACAAGATGTAGATCTGAAAACCTTTCAGTGTAGGATGTGGACAACATGTAGCCCAACAAACATGTGTTAATAAAAACTTAGTTGTGATAATGTGAAGTACCTACAGGGTATGAAGGATGATTAGAATATTTCATGGTGAGAGGAAAACAGAGTAACTGTGGATGCCCATGTTCACTATAAGTAATGTGAGGTTGTGCCTAAATGTTTCCAGACAATATTTTGAAGCAAACATTTATACATTCATATATATAGATATGATAGATAGATTCTTCAATGTAATATCATATAGATAGATAGATAGATAGATAGATACTTCAATGTTTATGAATGCCATAAGTCATACCATAAACCTCTTGGTCAAACTTTATAACAAGATTGTACACTGATGTTTATATCATTATTTCTCTGCCTTTATTTGCATATGTTCAGTATTCCATTTTCTTCATTGAAATCTTTCTTAGAATCTAGCCTGGATCATCTTCCCATTCTCAGAATCCTGCAATCCGATATGGATGTCCTATCTGACACTGGTTTCTGATAATCAGAAACCTGAAAGTTCTTCAGAGTTCTGTGCGTTTCTTGCAGTAAGGAGTAAGCACTGTTGAATGCGTTATAGAGACTCAATAATTACCTGGCTGGTCGGATGCTCAAATGGCACGCAGATATGAACTTAATGACTCAAGGCTGCCCGTAGCTTAGTCAAATAATTTTTAACTCACTTCTTTGTACACCTGTCTTCCTAAATAAAATGTTTTCCTAAGCCAACAGGTTCCCCATCATTGATTCAGAAAATTGTACTTGTTTCACATTTACAAAATAGACTAAGCAGATACATTTAAATTATTTGGGAAGATACATTTAAATTCTTTGGGAAATTTTTAAAAAAAATTATAATCTTGAACAATATTCCTTCTAGTATGACTATAAGAAAAGTTGCAGAAAAGGAGTCAGTATGCACTATGACCGTGTATTAACAAAAGAAAAAATAGTATGTGTAAGTGACTAGCAAAAAGGAAAAGCAGGGTATTACATGACATAGTAACACCTATCTTCACTAGAATGAGCTTCCTTCAGAGAGCAAACATATTGAATTAATGACCTGATGTTATAGTTTCATAAACTGAAAGATTCAATAAATGCATACTGAGTCCTAGCATATTACAGGCAGGTTTTGTCACTGCAATATAGACAGAGAAAATTTTGCAATTATGAACTATTTATTTTGGTTAGATTAAGTACATAATCTATAAATACACAATTGACAATTTCAAAAATTCAATTACAATATATATTGCAAATATAGAAATCTATATGTCTATATTTTATGCACATATATTAACATCCACAGCATACATACAGTGGCATTTTGTATATTCAAAACCTCAACATGATTCTTTTCCTAATCATTTTGTGCTACTGTTATTTCTAAGCCTTACTATTTTTTTAGAAAAAAAGTTCAAAGTTTTCAAATTATATCACTCTGAGAGCATTATTAGCTGTGGGTATAACTGAAAGGAAACCATTTAATTAATTTGTGGTTAAGTTGATATGTCTACAGAGTATTCTCCCCTGAACCATTTTGGGATCTGCCTTTGTCCTTCATTGTTCTTGAAACTTGAAAGATATTTCAAGACAGTCTCTGTTGTAATAAAACTATACTTTATAAAACTTCTTTATAAAGACTTGCCACTTTTCATAAATAAAAATGCATTTGCTTCATAAGAAAAACTGGGAAATGATTACACAAACCTTTCAATCATCCACAAAAATTTTGATGCATTACAGTATCTTTGGTGTGGGAGTCCAAATTATGAAAAAGCAGTGAATTTGAGGGGAAGTAGTGAATTTGAGGAGATTGAATGATAAAATGTGAAAACAAGCAATTTAAGTAAATTTAAGCTGCTTTAAGATGTCTGAGTTAATAAATTACTCCGTTATTTGTATCACTTGCTTGATTTTTTTAAAAAATTATTTAGTTATAGAATTAATCTTTTATATTTGTTAATATCACTAGCCATTTCTTTCTGGCTTAGTTGAAGTTAGAATGTACAATGTTAATCAATCAAGTCTACCAAGTAGAAAATAAGTCAACATAATTAGAACATCCTGCATATTTCCTGTATTAGGAATTCCTCACTGTATCACATTTTCCTAGGGTCCTACACATGGTGGTTGTTTTTCCACAATGTCCCTGTTAATGTTGAAAAATATATCCAGACATTCTCAGACTTTTTTCTCATATAAAAGTCATCTCTGTATTTCTCCTTTAAACATAAGTAATTTTGCAACTATTTCTACTAATGTAGTATTAAAAAAAATCAACATCTTCTTTGTGCAATTTACAAAGTATGTTGTAGATCGAACATTATTTGTAGAAAGAAACATTTGCTGTAGGACCACTTCTTTCATGTGAGAAGCTTTAGTCAAAACAATATTCATTTTTCTCTCACAAAATGCTAATGATACTGTAATAAAAATAGCCTACAACCGTCTTTGCCAAATGCCACACATTTCTGTGAAGCTGCCTCCCACCCCCTGCCAATTTGAATGACACTACTGACCTCTTCAGTGCTGCATGGATCAGAATTATCCAGGCAGCTTGATTTGAGTTCTTACTATAGGAAATTATGCAACATAAAAAAATCATCATTATTTTAGTACAGTAAGTTTTAGGGATGGTTGCTACACATCAGGATATAACTGGGACCTTGCCCATCTAATTTTGCTTGACTAATGAGCCATTTAGTTTGCTCACATATCTTTACTTGGAAGATTGTCATTTGTCTATCCATATCATAAAACACATTTTCAAATGTTAATGATTGATGATGGGGATTTTAATGCTTTTCTTCATACAGGATCATCCATGCATTAAAATTTGCATATATATACATATATATGTATATATATAGCCTAATTACAAAATTCTAATGAATAGTTTATAGCCACCAGAATTGGAGAAATGGAGGAAAGTTTTGAAGAATAAAAAGTTTGTCTAGGGGTTGAAAAGATAATTAAGTAGTTAAATAGTGCTCTTGAGTTCCCTGCACCCATGTTAAGCAGCTCACAACTACATTTGACTCCAGCTCTATGAAATCTGATGCTTTCTTTTGGTCTCTCTAGGCACCCATACTCATTATGAATACGTACACACAGACACAGATATACACATGAATAAAACTAAAATAAATACAATAATATTGTATAATGAGATATTAAAAATATGAATTTTGCAGAGTTGTAGCGCCCAATTACAGTATATATATATATAATATATATGAACTCATGTATATAAGGTTCAGGGCTCATTGTGGAAGAGAGAGGAAAAATTTGCAAGACTCAGAGGACAAAAAGATTGTTTTGTGCTTATGTCTCCTAGAAGTGTCAGAAGCTTCATCCATAACATCTTGCCATCATGGCTGCTTAAACATGACACCAATAAGCATCCTAAGATGTAAGGGGGAAAGATCAGGAGGCCTCAACCCTAGAAAAATAGCCAGCGTCATCTAAAGATTGTTGATAGCAGAAGGAAAGTTTCCTTTAGGGAAGAGAATAACAATTTGTATACAATTCCAAAAGGTCAACCCAAAAAACATATACACACGAGTAAAGAACGATATGTGGACTAAGCAGGTTATATTTAAATATTTATGTACATATGACATATACATGTGTATATATGTATGTATGTATATATATATATATATTATATCAAGTAAATATACACAACAATTAAAGAAAAAGATACCATGGATTTGAAAGAGAAAGGAGGAGTACATGGGAAGGCTTTGAAGGAAGAAAGGAAAAAGTAAACAATGTAATTATACTTTAATCTCAAAACATTTATAAAATGCAAATATGTGAATTTAAACTCATTGAAGGTCACGTTTTAACTATATTTATATAGTTCATTCAATATATTTTCTCATTAAATTGTAATATAATTTGTTGACTTAATTTCAAAATAACATAATAAATATTGAGTAAATTGGTAATTTGTTTGCTGGGTGTAGTTGATAATGTTCTCTACAGCATGATTTTGGTTTCCCAAAACGTGATCTGCTTAGAAACAGCGTGGGTAGCATGAATGAGAATACTGATTGGCAATGAAACTGTACCTGCCTTGGGAAATGCGAGTTCGCTTCCAGCATGGACCTGTGTGAATGTCACAGGGTACAGAACTGGCGTGAAGTGAACTATGCAGCAGCTGCCTTCCTGTGTGGGCCAGCAGCACGTAGCTCACAAGGGTTACAGACAAAGGAGATGGTACACTTGGGTAGATCCAATGAAATAATGACACCTTTCTCTATCTCCTGCTCTACAACTGTCTATAAACTGAAGTAGATAATGGAGCTCAAGAAACAATTCAGCAGTTAAGAGCATTTCCTGCTCTTGCTGAAGAGCAGAATATCATTCCCAACAACCATGTGACAGTTTACAACCATCTGCAACTCCATTTCCCGGGAATCCAATGCCCACGTTCAACCTCTGCAGACACTGCGTTCAAACGGTGCACAGAAATAGTAGGGGATGAGGGCAAAAGAGCCATCCACATAAAATACAAATAAGCAAATCCTTTTAAAAAAAAATTAAGTAGATAAAATACTGTACTAAAACCTGGCCTTATTAGCAGACTGTATACTTTGGAGATGATTTGGTTCCAAATTTTCACACTCTGAGAAATCCATTCTGATTCATAAAAGAGCTTGTGATATTCCAATTGAGTAGTCAAAAAATCAAATTTAAAAATTTAAGCAATACCCTCAAATTCTGTTTAGAAAGTGCTCATGACAAGTGTACCCAGTTGAAGATAGAAGAGCCGCAAAATGCTATTTAGTATTGGAAATGTATGATAGAAACAGCAATGTGGACAAAACTGATTGCTAAAACATTCTGCTACTACAAATAAAAATAAAGACAAGTAAAACAAAGCTCAAGTATTCCATAGGTAACGCTATGTCTGTATATGTGAACTTAATGAGTGATTTTCCTGATTTAAAACAGTGCACTTATTTTTATTTCTTTTAATCTGTCATATCCACATATTTGTATTTGTCTTAAAAGAATGCACAATCATTAAGGACTGTCTATTCTTATAAAAATTTTCATAGCTTGTGTGTTTAATATTAGAATAAATAAGAAATTGGGACAAAGCAGACCGGGAGTAGAAGAATCTGTTCAAGAGAAAATCCTCTTCATCTGTGGATTCATGACATAAGAAAAAAAGAGATAATTTTAGGCACTGTAGAAAGATCTTGTCCATCCATTTAATTAAATTTGTAAGGGATAAGGAACTGCAATAGGCTACATTTATTGAAATAGATATGCCATTAAAGTAAAAATTAAATGCTGGATTGTGTAACACGCTTATCTTGTAACTGGTAGATATGTTCTTCAAACATTAAACACTAATGCTTTTTCCACTGATTACCCTTGATCCATTATAGGTGCAATAAAAGTTATCTGAGAATGATAAATGACTTAATCTCTAATGCTTTTCATAGGTCAAGTGTGACTATTTCAAAACATTATTTAATCAGAATCTGGATAACATGAAATCTATGTCATAGTTATAGCAAATGCCAACCTTGGGGAATTAAACATTCAGTTTGTGTAAATTGAAGTTAAAAAATATCTTGTATCTCACGCAGTGCCAAAGAAAATGAGCACATCGAAGATGAGAACACAGCAGGCCAGTGTGGTGCATTTGGGTTTTTAAATGGAACTGCCCTTCTAGTACAGATTACGGATAAGGCAGGATAGAGTATGTTTCACTTCAGAGGCTGCCAGGGATGTTGGTGCTAATAACATTGTAATAGTGGTGCTGAAGAAAAGCACTCAGAATTAAGAACCATTAGAGGCAGAACCCACAGAACTCAGTGCCTGGCCAGGTGTGGTGATGAGAAAATGCAGGACACACATATGACTTCTGGGCTTTTGAAGACGCTCCCTTTGACACTCAGTATGTGTAGTAGTTTTTGCAGCACAGGGTTGCAAGTGTCATGATGGTGTCAAAGAGAACCAGCAAATGGAAAATCTCCAAAAGCAAACTTGGAGTCTGGTGCTGCTCCTCAGATCCGAAAACTTCTCCTCTGGATTACAGTGGAAGCGATAGCCATTAGGTCAAGTGTGCCCAATCCTCTAGCAATTAAACTGTCAGTCATTTGTTTACCACAACTATAGCAAGTGAAAGACACTCCCAATATTAGCAATACTTCAAGTATATTTCCAACCAGAAAATATAGTATAATTCTTTGATTTATGACTTTTTAGTTTTATAAATTGGTAAGCTATAAAGAAATTCTTCCCTTTTCCTTTTGTAGTAATAAATGGTTTGTATCTAAAGTCAGTTTTTGAGAAACTGAATTGCTATTTTGATTTTGAATGCCTTTAAACATGTACAGATCAAACAATCCAAAATTACCTCTGTGTATTATGATAAACTGCACCAAAGAAATCTCAACAATATGGTTGCCTGAAAATGACCTGCACAATGACCACACCAGTTGGTATGATGGGAGAAATCTCTCAAGGCCCCACTCTTAGATTAAAAGCTACAGATAACTGATGGCTGCTAAGGGGTGGGGGAATCAATGAGTCAGCTCTAAACAAATATACATACAAACAACACTACATGGACTCAGCAGGACATTTCCTTATTTATTTATCTAGTTATCATTGAAGATGACCTTGAGCTTCTGACCCTCCAGCCTCTACCTTCTTAGTGGTGGTGTTACAGGTATGTGCTACCAAGCCTAATTTATGTGATATTGAGGATAAAACTCGAGACTGCCTTCATGTTAGGAATGCAATCTAAAAACTGAGCTACATACTAAGCCTAAGAATCCTATTTTTTTTTTTTTGTTTGTTTGTTTTTTTTGGTTTTTCGAGACAGGGTTTCTCTGTGTAGTTTTGCGCCTTTCCTGGAACTCACTTGGTAGCCCAGGCTGGCCTCGAACTCACAGAGATCTGCCTGGCTCTGCCTCCCGAGTGCTGGGATTAAAGGCGTGCGCCACCACCGCCCGGCAAGAATCCTATTTTTAAACATATGCAAAATGTTTTCTGCTGTAATTTAGACAGACACTTAGTTTCAGGCAAAATTAAGGATAATGAAGAGGTGAGAGAGACAAAGCACAAAGCAAGAGGGAAGG
>CABHPP010145333.1:17678-33813 GCA_902168425.1 Peromyscus attwateri
GCAGAGAAAGGCTAGATGTTCTTTTATAGCGGATGGAGGAAAATTACTTAGGTCATTGATATGGGTTGTCTATTTGGGTGGATTAACAGCTTGTTAAATGGTAAACTTGATAGTACAAGGGGTTATTTTGTTTGCTTCTTTGTTTTCTTCAGTTGGCCACTTGTATAACATGCCATGGGTCCTTATGGAGTGGATTCTAATTGTGTATTTAAGACATCATATGTCACAGGTGCTGTATGTGGCTCTGTCTTGGGGTGGCACTATTATGAGAAAATGCAATTTATTAGTTAAAGGTAAAACAAAGACAAGCTATACAATTACCTTGTGAATAGCTATAGACAAATAAATAAATTAATATTTTCTGTGGACTTAGAATAAAGAGGGAAGGTTTGTGTTTTATTCTTTTGTCTCTTAAAGATCTCAGTATTTTCTTTCACAGTTATCCTCTTTTGACATTTTTTTTAATAAATTTGTCATGGTCATTATCTTTCAAGACTCCAAGGGAAAACTTATCATAAATGTGGCCTAACATATTTGGGAACAACCTGATATTCCCAAATAAATGTATGTGATACTTATTTGTACCATCTGTAGTCAGACATTCCTCTGTTGCCTGCCAATTCCCAAATAACCACTCAGAGGCTTAATATTACTTATAAATGCTCAGTCAATAGCTCAGACTTGTCACTTACTAACTCTTACAATTTAACTCATTTCTATTAATCTATGTGCTGCCCTGAGGCTTGTGGTTTTTACATATATTCACACAGTGTACAGAAGGATTATCCAACAGCAACCATTTAGGGGAATGAATATATTCCTGTTTTGTCACATACTTGATAGTAATAAATTTTTAGTCATAACTTTCATTCAGAAATCCTATTTTCAGGGAATACTAATCCATTGTAACTAATTGTAAAAGATTGAGTTGTACCGACACTTATTAGATAGCTGCAAAGTTTGTCTTGTAAAATATTGCAAGGTTTTGGTGTTGATATTTTGATTTTTTTTTGTTTGCTTGTTTCTTTTATGATTCTCAAATGGAAACAGAATGACAGAGTCCATGTCACAGCCTGCCTTTGACTCTGGTCTACTGTTGACATGTAGAAGATGCTGACACTTTGTCCGTTTACTGAGGGAGTGGGGTTTCTAAGCCAGTCAAGCTTTTCAAAGGTCCAGTGTGCTTGATTATAGCTGTTAGCCCACATCCTGCACTGTACATAAGCTTACCTACCTGAGCACAAGTTCAATTATATCTGTGACAGGATCAAAAAACATGTCATGATTTTATGTCTCCATAATGTTACACAATGACAATGACAAGGTCCACATATCCTAAAGATGTGAAAGTTCCTGCAAAGCAGTTATAATTTAGACAGTGATTAATAGAGTTCTAATTAATAAGAAGCTGAACAAGTACTCACTTGGTCCAAGTATAATTTAATTCAACATTTTGAATATTTATTATATATACATATATATGCACTGTATAAAGTACTATAACACAATTACAATCAATAGGGTTTAATCAAATTCTTTAATTCCTCAAAACTCAAAAAATTCATCTGACCATACAGATGAATGTTTGATTATTGCCTAATTTTTATGATTGCTTGTTTATAACATTCTCAGTCTCAATGACTGCATTATTACTGTGTGCATATATATGTACATATATATGTTTACCCATATCTTTCCACATATATGATACACAAACACACACACACATATATACATATACTTGCATACACACACATATATATGTATATATAATAATAGATTGCATTTTAAGTTTCTGAGTACTGTAATTACTGATATGTGCCAAAATTTCCAGCTATCTTTAGGCTTTTGAAGACTTAAGATTTCAACTAGTGTATTACTATAGGTATCTTTGATATAAAATCATAATTTATACTACAGGAAAATAAGATATTTATATATTTGTGTATACATGTATATGAAAATGAATTTGTTGTTTAAAAATCATAATATCTTAGTATATTAACTCCATTCACATCCCTGTAATGGTTTTTGTCATAAAATTTTGTCAAAATTTCTGAATTTTTAATTCAGAAATATCAGTATAAATGGATAATTATAATGAAATACAGGACAAGTCATTTTAGTATTAGAAAATAAAGGCTACAAAAAGTTGCAGTTGCCCAAGAAAATAGGAACACTGGGATGATAACTGGATACCTAAGGAGAGGATGCTAAGGTAAGTCATGAACACTAAGGACCACAGAATGTATATATACCATAACTGAAAAAGATTACATAGCCATTCTAAATCCTAAAGAACAATCATCAGATATATTTACAATCTTATCACAGGTTTACTATAGTTAAGGTTATTGTAATTTATTTAGGTAATTATGCTAGAATTATTAATTAATTAATTAATTAATTTGTCTTTGTCCTTTTATAAAGCTTTTTCTGTCTCTCTGTTTCTATATCTCTTTGCCTCCCCACTCTGTGTGTGTGTTTGTGTATGTGTGTGTTCACACATTCATGGGCATGTAGTGGAGATTGGAGGTCATTTTTGAGAAAATGCCTCTCACTGAATGTGTATCTTGCCATTTTCAACTAGACTGACTGACGAGTGAGCCTTTGGGATCTGCCAGTCTCTCCTATAGTTGATTTTTTTTTTTTTTTACACTGGGGTTGGCAATCCAAACTCAGTTGCTTATGCTTACATGCAAGCACTTTATCTACTGAGTAGCCACACCCTCCAGGCTTTTATACCTTTTCCAGTGTTCTGTTAGTATCTATTATATTTTTAGAAACAGAGGTATAATTTAAATTTTTTGAAGAATTGAGTTTAGGGACCATGGTATTTTCATTGGTAGAAAGAATATTTTAATCAAATAGACACACTAACAAAAGAAATCCTCTTTATTGATGATGATAGTAGACGTACAGCCAAAATTTATCATCTTAATTAGTAGATTCAATAAAATCTCAAAAAATTCTTTAATAACACTTTTTTTAAAGCAATTATGTGTTTTGTATATTAACACGTTCATGTCCTAGAGCTCTGACACAGAATCAATGGGCCACTACCAAATATGTCTTGTAGTTTCGTGCCTGATAAACAAGCTCAAATCCTTTGATAAGCTCTACCATTTGCTCTAATATTTCTACCAACTATTTCAATATAACAGGCGGTTTCTTGTTTTTATGACTGTATTTACTCTTTCCAAGGAAACATTGAAAGACAACATTGAAACCTGGATCATGTCAGCGATGCCTGAAGGGATAACACCGTTCCATTCACTAAGGGCCTCTAACTGACATCATTTCTCTCATGGTAAATGTCTATTCATAAATGATGATCCATCTCCCTTATTTCATGGCACTTAAAATGTCTCAGACTGAAACATCAACTCAATTAATCTGCGTCAAGAAGAACATTACGGAAGAATGAGGTAATATTTGAATAAGCAGAGAGTTAAATGAATTTCGGAACTAAAAGTATTGTCTGTGAGGTATAGTGCAAAAGCAACCAAAGAAGCCAAAGCGATAGCAAAAAAAAAAAAAAAAATTGAGATGGAGAGCCTTTGTCAGAGGATGTGAGAAGACAGAAATTCTCCCCAATAAAACACTTACTATGGAGAGTCAAATCACCCTTGATTATCTTAAATGATAAGTTGTTGAATTTGATATTTATCAAGTATAAATTCTTCCCGAGCAATTTCATTTAAATGACTCGTTTTCTAACTATTTAGATTTGTCATTTCAAAGACAATTACGAGCTGCAAATGCTACTTAAGAATTTTGGCTTTTTGGAGCCCATACCTATGGTGGGACACCTTGCACAGCCTTGATACAGAGGGAAGGGGCTTGGACCTGCCTCAACTGAATGTACCAGGCTTTGCTGACTCCCCATGGGAGACCTTACCTTTCCAGGGGAGATAATGGGGGGTAGGTTGCAGGGGGAAGTTTGGGTGTTGAGTGGGAGAAGGGATGAGAGGGGGATCTGTGGTTGGTATTTTCTTTTAATAAAGAAAGAAGAGATAAAAAGAAATTTTGATGAATATTGAAGATCAGAGACAAGCCCACAGAGAAACAGCTGGCATTGTTAATTGCTGGAGACAGGAGAAAATATACTATTAAAAATTGTAGACCAGATATTTTATTAAGAAGAAAGGAGGAGTTTTTAAAAGGGTTTGATTTTTATCTCAGTTAAGGAGGGATCTAGAAATGTAGGGATTAGGTCTACAGCTGTCACCAAACAAGAAGAGACGTGTATGTCAATGGTTGGATCCCATTATCTGAGTCTCAGGCCTTTCTAAGGATGCTGGATTCAGAGAATATCACTTACTGTTCCACCTTCTGAAAACTTAACATGTAATACATCTTTAAAAGCCTGTATGAGAAACTTTCCACCTATATGAGATACATTATGGCTTCTGTGAAAAAAAAAAAAAAAACATGCTCATGACCTAGATACATTAAACAAGGACATGTTCCACCGTCTCTGAAATGATTTCAAATTGAAAATTTTTGAAAAACTTATACTTTCAAAAAAATAGTTTTAACATTTTATCCAGGTTATTGACTGAAACAACAAAAATACCCTTCCTTTACTGATTCTTAAATTTTCAGAGAAAAGTAGATCAACCTAAATATCTGAAAACATTCATATTTATAGCACTACATTAATTTCACACAAAGGGGAATGATATGTAAATAAATACTTTTATTCAGTTGTACTTAGTGAAAGCAAAATAAAACAGCAAATGAAAGTGAAGGGAAAGTGTTAAATTTTCATTCTGTAAGGCAGTTTAAGCAACCTTCAGGAGACAGATAGATTGCTTTGAAAGACTGTGTAGTATTTTTGCTTAATTGATTAATGACTTTTAGAATTTTAGCTTCAGGGACTTTTGAAGATTAATTTAAAATATAATACTGCTATTGATTAAAATAATAATTGCCCTGTTATTTAAGGGTTGTCTTTCTCCTTGAAATGAACTTGTGCTATTTCTGAAAAAAAAAAAAGCCAGATCATCAACATATGAGATAGTTAGAAAGAAATAGAACTTGATTGCATTAAAATGTACCATTTTAGCATCATTAATCTTTATTTTGCAAAGGCAATAACTAATGGGTGAAATTGCTGTAGCCCATGGAAAGTTAAATAATACTCAGTCTTCAGGTGTAGTGTATCCTTCCTACTACACTTTCAATCAAACATTAATAATTTTTTGGATAAATGCAATGTCAGCTCTATGAACTTTGAATAAGCGCAGTTTCTTTTGCTTAATGAGGTGATGTAACCTGTTAATATTTCAGGTCACTACCTTGAGAGCTTTTAGTACTTAAGCAATTTGGAGTCACTGAATGTGAGCAAAGGGAGGACAAATAGATCAATATATGATTGCTGAGGCGGTGACAAATCTGTAGCATGTACACTTTTACATGTAAGGGATCTTGAAAAATACAAAATGTTCATGAAAAAAAAAAAAAAGGGAAAGAGGGCACTCTTGGCCAGGCAGCAAAGTTCTTGTCATCCAACATACTAGGAACTGTGAAGTACATTTGCCTTGAAATAAAACAGCACTGAATTTTAATTATGTATATATATATATATATATATATATATATATACACATATATAGTGTTTTTTCAAAAATCTGTCTTATATTGGAACTTAGGGAATGTCTGATATACCTTGAACAGTGAGGTATTACTTTGAAACATCATCCGGAGGTGAGTTCATCAATAAGTAAATGACCTAGCAAGAACATCAGAATATCACGGCTAAAGACAATGTGATGCATCAGTAACTTTCAAATTCCATTAGCTGAGGACAAAAAAAAAAAAAAAAAGGATGATGAATAGTTCATTGGGAAAAGCACAATTATGAAATAAACTTACTTGAAGATGTCCCACCTTTAGAAGTGATGCTTTTCGCCGGGTGGTGGTGGTGGTGGTGGTGGCGGCGGCGGCGGCGGCGGCGGCGCACGCCTTTAATCCCAGCACTCGGGAGGCAGAGTCAGGCAGATCTCTGTGAGTTCGAGGCCAGCCTGGTTTCCAATGTGAGTTCTAGGAAAGGCGCAAAGCTACACAGAGAAACCCTGTCTCGAAAAAAAAAAAAACAAGAAGAAGTGATACTTTTCACAAGCTTGCATCACAGTGGGGAGTCTGACCTAGGCAACAAAGATAATAATGGCAATAAATAGCTTTTTTTTAATTAAAAATAATTCTTACATAAAGGTAAGGCATTGGGCATTTGATGAGATTAAATTTTACACTACAGTTTGCAAATGAGGTGTTCAGAAAAGTTTAGCTTAAGATGAGTTTGAATAGTGTCAACCAAAAACTCAAGAAAGCCACTTGCCCACAGGAAGTAAGTACTGAAACGTGGTCCAGCATGGCTGGTGATTCCTGGTTTAACTTTGCCTAATTCTAGACATAAGAAATTCGTGGGGCAGATAGCTAGCACTGGTGTCTGACTAAGCCTTCATAACAATGTGTCTCAAGTGCCAGTGCTATTCCAAACAAGGAGATCCATCAGGTCCTTCAAAGATACAGTTGTACTTGTATAGCAAAATTGAAATTTGAAGAGATAATGACCCAAAACCTCATAGTGTGAGGAAGTTACTTAAGTGATAAACATCTGTGGACTGAAAGGATTCTGGAAGCTTCTGAGAAGCTCAACATACCAACCTCCCATGGTATTTACTGCTTTGAGACTGCAGAGGAATTTTCCTGTGGGTGAAATCTTCTATCCCCAGAATTCCCCTTTCCACCCTATAAACCCCTCAGTCCTCCTGACCCACATTTGCATAGTCTCTACCCACTTGCAGAGAGACTGCAGCCTTAAATTGCTCTAATTAAAAGGTCAATTCACCTTCTCAAGAAGTGGTCTCCTATTTTTTTTTATTTTCACATTCCTTTGATAAATCATCATCAAACAAAATTTAATAATCTTGCATGATGAAGATATTGCACAATGTGAAAGTTTTCTTCCTTTATACATTGTTTCTTCCTTATGTTCCACTCTCTCAAACAGACAGTTTTGGGAGAATCAGTTAGGGGACATTCATTTACAGAACTTAGAGTGTTGCTGAACTGTCATATCCAAGCCTTTTAGGATGGCACATCCATCACCCCCTCTTGGCTAGCTTTTGTTATCCATTTCATGATATCAAGGCTTCTGAGCAATATCTACCTTATTTTCTACTTTCACTTCACTATTTTGAGTTTAACATTTGTATTGATTTTCAGACCTAGAACTGCATAAATACTTTCAAGTTTGCCTGACTGAACTCTAGCACGATAAGGATTCACCTCCACCATGTAGATCAGGCACTAGAGCCTGGGGAATCAATGCATTCTGAACAAAACAGAACTCCATATTTCTTTTGCAATAACAAGGTTAAGCAAAACCTTAGTGAAGCAAAATGTACATTTAACATTCAAAGCTTTTGAAGTAGGTAAGGATGGTCTGACATATACTTCCAGGTATAGCTCCAGTTACAACCACCATGATCCAAATGTACCTGGATGAGTCTCTATTTGACCATCTCAACTCTACAATTTGGTCCCTAGTCTGATATGCTAACTCTGCCTCCATGTCTGATATTTAATGTTGAGTATTTCAGTATGCATGCTCTTATCTTGATACAAAGCAGCTTCTAAGTCCCTTCATTTTATTGTCATCTCTTTGCCATTTTAACGGCAGACCTCTGACCCTACCTAGAAATTAGGATGGATTCTAAAGACACTCTTCTGAGGAATAGAAACAATGAATCATCTAGTTCTCATGATAGGATCTTCGACTTCAAGGTTGAATATAATTCAGCAACATGTTTTATATGCTCCAGACTACTCGATTGTATAGATATAACCTTGAATAAGACATAAACATTATTTGACTTAAAGACACTGTGAATTAGGGTTTCATTACTCAAAATTGATTCTAGATGTGGAAAAAATAACATCTTGTTCATGTGTATTCTCCTGTTCTCATACAAAATGATTGATTATGATAACTCTCCAGTTCTGAAAATTCTGTCCTACGGATAATGTCGGTTCTGATACTATATTCACAGAGTTGCTTGTGTTAGAGCCACATATTAAGAGTTCAGATTCCTCTTATCTCATTTGCCAATTACCGGTTCAGACCAATCTACTTTTCTTTATTGCACCTTTAATTTTTTTGAGATTATGATGTAATTGTGTCATTCCCCCAACTACATTTTCCTGCTTTACACCCTCCTACACACCCCGTCTTCCTTTGTCTACTTTTCTGAGATTATATTATAATTGCAACATTTATTCCTTCCCTTCCCTGGCTCCAAACCCACCCATAAAGCCCTCTGCACTCTCCTTCAAATTTATGGCCTCTAGTAACAAACTATAGAAATGATCCCTGAAAATATAGGCCTTCCTTTTTATGAAGATAAAAGAGGAGGAGTGGATCTGGGGGAAAGGGGAGTTTAGGGTGGGGCGGGACTGGGAGGAGAGGGGGGAGGGGAAATTGCAGTTGGGATATAATATATGAGAGAAGAATAAGTTTTAAAAAATTCCATTGCCTTGTTTCTCATTCATTTTTATTATAGTCATGTAAGTATATGTATATACATTTTAATTCCTAAAAATAACCTATTGAGTTCATCTACATTATTTGTATGTATGTTTTCAAGGCTGACCATTTGACATTGGACATCCAATTGGTGTGCTGCTCCCACATGGCAAATACCACCTCTCCTGCTTCCTGCTTTCCTCATTTGCCTATAGCACTTTGTGTAGGGTTGGGGCCTCCTGGGCTTTTCTTTCATATACTACTCATCAACTAGCTACAGAAATCAGAGCTTCCTTTAAAACTCTTTTTTTCTCCCTGGTAATTGTCAAGAGAAAACCCTTTACTTATGTTTGCTGCTTTACTATAAGGAATAGGACTTAGCAATAGCCATACAGAGGAGGTTCCTGATGTGAGGCTTGTAGGGGCATGGTAGGAGATAAGATCTTCTGTTCCTTTATAAGTGTTCCATCATTCCCGCATCTCAATTATTTACTAATCTGTAAGCTTTCCAAATATCATCCCTTAAGGTTTTCATAGGGTTTACTTTGCATAGTTGTGATCCACATTCTCTAGACTGCCTTTCTTCTATGGAGATCCAAGGTGAACCTGAAAAGATCAAACATGCCAACTATGTGGTTAACAACAAAATAACTCGTCTTTCAAGACTTACCCTACCAGTATAAACTCAGGAATGTCACAAGGGTGAAATATGTTTCTCTTACAGTTTTCATTTGGGAAATCTAAAGGTCTTAAGAGCTCTGTGAGAGAAACTGGGATAAAGATAAAACACACATTTCTTATTATATCACAAAACCAGTGATGCTCTTTTAGGGAAGAAGGGAATAACAAGAGTCTATTCTGACCATCTTTATCCTTGGGAAAATAATGTAGATTTCTCCACATTTTTGGTTACATACTCAGCTTGTAAAATAAATTTTATTTTATTTTACAAATAAAAATTTACAAATATAAATTAATTTATTCCCAATCCATATAGTACTTCACTAAATGTTTATTAAAACTGTGTTTTCTAGGTGTGTCAAATACTACATATGATTGTGATGATGAGAACTAAATAATATACATACAGCTAAGCCACAGGGTCATATAATTTATACAATTAAAAAGAATACATATGAGGAAAGTAGATAAAGTATTTGATTTTGTTGTTTCTTTTGTTTCAACTATTTGTCTCGAGGTTGGCTCTTGGTTGTTAGAATGATTTTTTTTTTTTAGGTAAATATATCTGAGTTGGCTGTAGCCATTTCCTAATCCCTTTCTTGCCTTAGGTGGAATGTGTTTGGTTTCAAGTTATTTTCCATATTTCTTTTACCTTCCACCCCATTTCCAGGGGTAGAACGTTATATGAATTTTAACATATATTCTAACTTGATTTTTCTGTCTGGAAATATAGTTTCATAAATCTTTAAAGACTGAAAACTATGTTATAAAGAGTAAATCACATGTAGGGAACACTAAATAGCATTAGAAATAATGGAAAATGTATGTCTATCTTGTTTCAAATGTCCTTTTCTTAAAATTTCCTAAAGAAACAACTTCAGTTTTATAAGTTATTTTGAAAAAAAAATGTGTCAGAAATCCTGTTCAGTCAAATATGATTTCAGCCATCTATTGCTACAAAGTGCTGTAATAGTGGTAATGACTGGTCATTTTATTTGTGGGAAGATTTTTTTTAAGTGTATTGAGTCAATTTTGAGGATTGCTGCAGCCTTTCAGGAGCTTTGCATGTTCATGAGGAATGTAAAATTGAAGCAATGCTGGCTCATGTAAACAGTCTTGGTAGCAGGGATAACTAACAGACTCTGAATTCTACATTTCAGCTTACACATGATGGAAATAACCCTGAGAATCAGGTACCAAATCAGTATATTTCATGGCCTTTGTGTGTGTGGTAGTGGAAATATAAGTAAGAATTTCACTTTCTTCTTTTATTCTTATAATGAGATGTATCCAAAGTGTAATGTGTCAGTTTTAGGACATAGTTTTTATGAAGCTTATGTTCATCACCCACATTTTTGCTGGTAAAGCTGGAATGAAAGTAAATGTACCTCTATAGTAAGTCTTGATGTCAGAATCACCAAAGGTAATGGAGCGACATTCGCACATGCACAATGCTTTGAACCTAGATAATGGCAAAAACACCTGTGTTACTGGAGATTTTGAAGTCCTTGTTGTATCAGCTGGTTTTACTCTAGTCTTTATCAATAATATAACCATAAATTTGGATACATTTTGTTCTTACTCAAGTAGACCGAGTGTCAAATCTTGAATCATTTTTTTTTATTGTTAGAAGGAAATAAATTTTAAAAGCTTTTCAATTTAGAATAGTTTAAAGAGCCAGTCAGACACAGAATGGCAGTCAAGATCAAGAGTTTGGAGAGATGGGTGTCCGACTTTTTAAATAGCTGTCCTTCCAAACCTGTGTTTTACTGTCAAACATAATTGGGAAAATACATAATTTACTCAACATTTAGAGTCAGAATGTGCATTGTCATATTAAAGTTTTGAAGGGGCTGAAAGCAAACTTCTGAGTAGTTATTAACTCTGTGTTTTACACATCTATATGATAAGTTAGCACTTTTGTCTTTAAATTTCTAGTTACAAACTTGAAATATTGCCTGACGAGCACAATAGTGTTGACAGTTTGGTTTTGTGTGAGGCCACCCTGCATATACTGCTCTCACTACATGTGTATGTGGTTGTCTGTATTAGTTTATTTGTAACATGTGTGTGAAGAAGACATTAAAGGCCAAAGAGGGTTTTGAATGCCTTGAAACTACAATTACAGATGGTTGTGAGCCAGCCTATGAGTGCTGGAAATGGAACCTGGGTCCTCCACAACAGCAGAATATTCTTCGAACCCTTTAGGCATCTTTCCAGCCCTGGTATACGGTTTTTATGTTTGAGTAGATGGGTAGAATGAATAGAAGGTACTAAATGCAGATTTTCATCTTCATTCATCTTTTAAAATACTCTAAAGCTACACAGGAACAGTGGAGGATCACATGAGGTAAAATCAAGCAAGCAAAGCAAAAGTGAAACTCAAAAACAGTCATCAATCCAGAGTAAATAATGGATAGAGTTGGTAGATATAATTTTTTTTTTATAAAAGGAAAGTAAGAAATTTTTACTAATGGAGCAAGGCAAAATGAAAAGAAATATCAAGAAAACACAACCTTCTAACACCATTTTCATATTGGACATCTTTTCAATTTTTATTTATTTCCTTATTTTACCATTTCTTTCTCTAGAAATTGGTAGTAAAAGTGATGCAAAGATATAATTCAAAATGCATTTTTTAGAATGACATTAAAATGAGATAGCAAGAAGTAGAAGACTGAAATTTTTTTCACATTCCTCAGAGGAATGAGACAAGATGGGAAAATGGGAAGTGGCTGCTACAGGGAGCCCATACCTTAAATAAATAAATACATTTCTTAAATAAATTTCTCACACCAGAAATTAAGGCAACATCTTAAGTGAAGAAAAGAATGAATGTAGAATGGTTTGAAAATAGTTTCTATTAACAGAGAACTCCCTTCAGTAGTGTTTTACACTCCAACTCCTGTGTTCAATTTCATATTTATTTATTTATTTTTCAGAAACTTTTTTTTTTTTTTTTGGTTTTTCGAGACAGGGTTTCTCTGTGTAGCTTTGCGCCTTTCCTGGAGCTCACTTGGTAGCCCAGGCTGGCCTCGAACTCACAGAGATCCGCCTGCCTCTGCCTCCCGAGTGCTGGGATTAAAGGCGTGCGCCACCAACGCCTGGCAGAACAAATCACTTTCTTTTTTTTTTTTTCCATTTTTCAAGACAGGGTTTCTCTGTATAGCCTTGGCTGTCCCTGGAACTCACTCTGTAGACCTGGCTGGCCTCAAACTCACAGAGATCTGCCTGCCTCTTATTTTTCAGAAACTTTAGGATGATTCAGAACAGGAGGAGGGATGAGAATGGGATCTGTGGTTGGTATGTAAAATGAATAAAAATGTTTTTAAATAAAAAAGAACAGATTTTCAATAATGCAAACTTCTTTGGACAGATGAGATCATTTATACTGGGAAATTAGTGTCTAGGAAAAACCAACAACAACAACGAATGAAAGTCAAGCTGATAATTGTGTCAAATTTCTGACCCAAGAGCACAGTCATGAATCCATGTATAAAATTATAGGTTGGTAAATGGAACAATCACTTTTAGATAAGAAATTTAAAACAGTACAGGGAGAGAGTGTGTGACCTTAGAAATTAGCACATAGTGAATGGTGATGAAGAAATGCTCCAGAAAATGTTCATGGTCAAGATCATATGTGAGTGTGTGTGCTTGTACCTGTGATGGCAATAATGACTGTCACAAGTACAAGAATGCTAAGAGAAGTGGAAACTTGCTAACTGAAGTGAGCAGCATCTTGGGTTCACAAGGGACTCTGCCTTGTTTAATTAGTTTACTAATTATTCAACCATACCATGATAATTTGCCCCCAGTAGTGAAGTGAACACTGTTTAATCGCTGGGCCTGTGTAACTGCCAAAGTAATTAGAGATTGATTTTCATCTTTGCCAGCCATTGAATTTCAGTATTAGAAAGTACGTAATAACATGTAAGACCAAAAATCTTTGTTTATTGCTCTTTGCATTGTCTGTATGTAACTGAATATGACCTGCATTTGACAAAGGATCAGCAATCGAATGGCCATTCCTCCCTTAAAAATTTGTTGAATCATTTCATGATTTATGATGATAAAGTACTTGATAATTTAAAAGTATATGATGCATTCAATGTATGTGATTCCTAAAATTTCTATAGAAATTGTTCATGGGGATGGATTTACTCTTTTTTGCCTTTCTTGGTATAGATTTTTCTTCATGAAGTGTTCAGTGTGGCTTGGTGAACTTATGGCTAGTGTGTTAACTGTTGAAAACGTTCTAATGGTGCCAGGCTGGGGTGACACACGCCTTTAATCCCAGCACTCAGGAGGCAGAGCCAGGCGAATCTCTGTGAGTTCGAGGCCAGCCTGGTCTCCAAATCGAGTTCCAGAAAAGGCGCAAAGCTACACAGAGAAACCCTGTCTCGGAAAAAAAAACAAACGAAACAAAACAAAACAAAACAAACAAACAAAAAAACCAAAAACCAAAACAAACCAAAAAAAATGTTCTAATGGATTTTAGACAATTGAGGGATTAGTGACTAAATTGGTGGGAGATTTATCAATCAAAAATTAAAATTAATTACTTGACTGAAATTTTGTCTCAAGATTTGTATATGAAATGAAGCAACTTCCAAGCTCACATTTCAGTTTTCATATGAAATAAAAATGATCTGAAAAATTTCCTTGTAACCCAATAAGTATGCAATGAACAGACTAGATACAGCTCAGGTGACTGTATAATAAATAATGGAATAACTATTTTGAGGAAAGAAAGAAAAGCAAAGGAAATGAGAAGAAAATATAAAAGAGAGGGCAGGAGATATTGCTCAGTTGTTTTTGTTGCACAAATAAACCCCTTTGAAAAGAAATTCAACCCAATACATCTATTCTTTTCATGCTTAGTATGAGCTATGTGGATAATTTAAGCATTATGAAATTCAATGGGAAGTTTATGGTTAAAAACACATAGAGATCACTATATTTTTATTTATTTATTATTGTGTGTTTATTGCCATAATCAACTTTGAACTTATTCTGACAGTTCATCATCTCAAAGGATGGGGGAAAAGATTTTGGGTCTATGGAGGGTAAGTAATTTGTGGGATTTCTAGCCTACTCTATTGGAAAAAAATCTCTATTATCATATTTGCAATTTCTTCACTCTTGCAAATGCTAATTCTGTGACAGATCAGTGGAAGAAGTTAAAGAAAAGGCACATTTTAATCATCACAGAGAATGAAAAACTTTAAAACTTAACATCCTGGATGATGAAATTGACTCTTCTGTAATTAAATTACTTATTTCATCTGTCACTTTGATACAGGACTTTATTTTATTAAAACATTTGATATGTCATTTATTTTATTTTATTTTTCCACTTAAACAAAACTTTTATTTTTCTGCCTCTTTAGTAGAATAGAGATACAAGGACTTGAATACATATAACATACACCTATGTGGTTGCACTAGCTTCAAATAATTCTGTTGCCAATAATTGACTGTATGGGTCAGTGAAATGTCCATTTCTAGGTCTGAATTTTCTTTTTAAGCAGAACACTAGATAGGGCTTTTGTTAAAACTTGTATTTTACTCTTCATAAAGCTATTGCAGAAATTAGAGTGTGTCTGATGAATTCTCTTTTTTGATTCTCTGTGGCAATATATATATTCTTAAACATCTTTTTTTTATTTTACATACCAACTATAGTTTCCCCTTTTTATTATATAAGAAATTATCATTTCTTCAGGCAATATATGTCTGAATGTCTGGTTTGTGTAAACCATCAAATTTTGTAGTACTCAATATGGTAAATACCAGAAATCTTTTTTTATGTATTGCATATTAGATTTACCTACAGAAAATTCTACCAAGATCAATATATCATTAATATTCAATGTAGTAATAAATCAACTTCTGCCTTCATTTTCATACTATTTACCTTCACATTATTCTATGTTGTTTTGTTTCTTTAATGCATCAACTTCTTGTATATATTCTATATTAATATAAAGAAAGAATATTCTCAGAGTCAGGTATGAATGATGTCAGTACAAGTATAATTAGAATGCCAAGTTCATAAGGAAGCATACTGCTTATTATCATGACTGATTATTTCCTTTGATAAGGTCATTTAATCTGGAAAAGACAAAAACAAAAGTTTTGTTCCATCACTCCATTAAGTAATTAAAACCATTTTTTTTTTAATTTCAACAAATAGAATTTTAAAATTTGGTGAAGACAAATGTTTTCTGTAGATCTTATAAAACTCCACAAAACAGGCTTTCATTTATAATAGATGTAACTGAATCATCTTATCTTTAAAAAAGTTAACTCTAATGGTAAGAGACATTTACAGGATACCTTTTTACATTTTTTTGCCCCAGGAGTTTGAATTTAATCACTCACGCTAAGATCTTTCCAAGTTCATATGAAATAAGCTGGGGAACACTAATAGTCTCTGGAAGTTTCCAGGAATGAGGGAGAGGGTATTTCCTAGAACATCAGAAGGAGCATGATGGTGAGGACCTTTTAGGATTGGACCTCTGCCTGTTAGACCGGTGGAAGAGATACATCTTTCTTATCCTCACCACCAACTTCAAGGCTAATATTCTAAGGGATCTAGCATACTAATAGCAGTGTTAAAAGCTGCTATGTACTCTCTCCCCACTCTTACAACAATTAGGAGTGTAATGAATTATCTCTAAATTGTCTCCAACTTACAACTGTTGTTATTACAACCATCAAAATTGTGAAGTTTCATGACAAGCAACTAGCTCAAAATCCAGGTACATACAGGAGGCCAGCACATTATTACCTGGAACCATAGCTTATGCAGGTTTGTGTGTGTGTGTGTGTGTGTGTGTGTGTGTGTGTGTGTGTGTGTGTGTGTGAGAGAGAGAGAGAGAGAGAGAGAGAGAGAGAGAGAGAGAGAGAGAGAGA
>CABHPP010145333.1:38219-49044 GCA_902168425.1 Peromyscus attwateri
GCTCACAACCACCTTCTCTCATCACTTTGACCAGTTATAAATCATTTACGTTACCACTCTCCATTACCCTGAGTGAAATCCAAGGAGCATCCAAGCAGAGGGGTAAAACAAATATAGACCATGGAGAATAAGTAAGGGTGCTGGGATGTCCTGTCTACTTTGAGGGTGTGGCCACTGGTAAGTAGTCATCAGTGGATGATCCTCACCTGTGGGCAAATGTGTACTTCCAGTGCACACAGTGTTAATTTTAAAAAAAAAGGAGAAAGAGGAGGAGACATGAAGTCAGTTGGTGTGTGTTGAGGAACGGAGGGGGAGCTGTATTGAAGAAATAGAGGGTGACTGTCATCATAACAAATTGTATTCATGTAAGAATTCTCAAAGAATAATTTATAAATATAAATCACAAAATATTTTATTTTCTGCTTTACTATAATGGGCAAACAAAATTCAGAGAGATAATTTAAGGAGAGAAATGGAGGGTATGTGAAAGTATAAAAGAGAAATTATGAAAATGGAAAGCTAGATAAAAAACTAAAGAATGCCATTAACAGACTTAATAACAGATTTTGATACAAAAGCCAATATTTATCTTTTAAACATATATGACATAAAAGAACTTATAAAATGAAAGTCTTTTAACACATTGCTAAGAAATTAATAAGTCCAATGACAAACTAGGAAAATGTTACAGTTAATGAAGACTGAGTCCTGTTAGTTCAGGCCTGTCTCTATTTTCAAACATTAAATAAAGACCAGTAGGAAGTAGTTGATTCAATACATTTTAAATATTTTTTGTGTGATAGCAACATTAGTCTGTCATGCTAAATGATGAAGGTTTATCCTTATGGAGTGAAGACATGTAATTTTCTGATCAATTTTATCAGAAACTTTAAATAATTTTAAAAGAAGTTTATAAGTCAGGCATCATGTGTTGTTCATATAATCTCAACACTCCAAAATCTAAAAAAATAAATTGTTGACTTCTAGGCCAATCTAGGCTACTTAGTGAGTCTAAGACTGCCTGGACTACAAAATGAGACCTTGTCTTTAAAACAAAATTAGAACAATGTCCGTTGCAAAAATAAAACAGCAAGTGCACAAAAAAAGCAAGTTTAAAAATCACAAATGTTCTTAAAATCATCCAGTTGGTCTAAATACATTCAGTTAACTAAAACAATTACAAACTCCTTGTAAGCAAAATTAATAATGGCCTAAAGATATAATCACTTCAACGTGATGGAATTTTGCAAAAGGAAATCATTGTAGTTAGTTGACAATCTGCTTATTTCCTCCGAGACTACCTGAATTAAAACACATTTTACTTCATTTGATAATTGCTAATTTTAGTAATTAACAAATCTGACTCTTGGGAATGTCCCTTTCTCTCTAACATAGCTGTAGTGAGCTAATGAGAAATCAGCCCCTGTAAATGATTATAAAGAATTGGCCCCTAGCCCCATCCACATCCTCCTTGTTCGTCTTGTATTACTGATTGCTTTCTTTTATGCCTTTGTTAATTTTGGAAAATATTTCTCAATTAAAGATAGTTCAGTAAACATGAGTAAATATTTGATATCAATTAATTTAACATTGTCACTAGAAACCCAGGCTTTTAAATCTTTTGAAGATTACATTCCCTTCTTTAGATTTTAAAATTAATAAATGGCATAATTCTCACTACAATTCATAATTTCTCGTTTTTTTTTTCTGTCCTACAATGTTTATATTCTCATTATTTCCATGCCATTTCTAAATCCAGCACCTGGCTCAACTCCAGATTTATGGAGCATCTGACTATATAACTACACCTGCACTAGGTCCATCTCCCCTTGCTTCCAGATTTGTGAAAAACTCAACTAACAAGCGCGTCTTTACTTTCTCTTTAACTTTTCTTCACCATATGATTAGTCGATTCAATTTTGGTATGTAACTTACAAACTTTAGTGCAAAATGAATCTGTGAGTTCCTTACTCAAAACTGAGGAAGAGGTGATTGTTAGTAGGTAATGAAATTTTTGTTCTTTTGAAATCCCCTTGTTGAACTGTCCAAGTGTTTGATGTTTTCCTGTTACTTTAATCAAATAAAAATTGGAATTTTTAGCATGAATTTTCTTTTTTCTTTTCTTTATTTATGTCATATTTTGACATTTTTATAGATTTCCTCCCATCATTACCTTCTCTCAAATCCTTCTTAGTCCAAGTAAATCCCTTTCTTCCCGCCACGCCACCCCAAAAACCATGCCTGTGAAATATGATGTTATAAATATTCTATACTGTGAATTCAAAATTATAATACCTTGGCATAAAATTAACTGAGGATTTTTCACACTTTTTTTGCTATTCTGTGTTATTCAAATGTATAAATCTGTACAAATCACAGAAACATTGATGTATTTATGCTCACCTGCTGAATTATTTTAATGGCCAGGTCTTTTTCTTGAAAAAAAAAAAAAAAAAAGTATTAGTACTTGTTAGTTGGTGAGACCATTACCAGTAAAAGACTAGTATCTATGGCTCCTTTTGCATGACCTCATAAAGATTTTGGTATCAACACTTGAGTCCATACCAAGTAAAGTGATTTACATAGTGTCTGCATTTATTTTCTTGTTCTCAAGATAAAACACTCTGACAAAAGCAAGTTAAGAGATATGTCTCTTATTCTGGCTCACAGTTCAAGGGTACGATTCATTATGTTAAGAAAGACAAGTGAGTAGAAGTTTGTAAGAGTTAGTCACATGGAATTCACATGCAGAATCAGAGAGCAATATACACATTCTCCTGTTCAGTTCTTTTTCTCCATTTACATAGCCCAGGATCCCACCAGGGAGCAGATCCACCAAAAATAAATAGGTCTTTCTACCTAAATTAATCTAATCAAAATAATACTTCAAGGTATGCCCAGATAGCTTTCTTTTAAGCAATTCTGAAGTTCTATCTTGTTCACAATTAACACTAGCCATCATAATATTCTATAGTTCTTTGTTAAGTTTTTATTAGTTTATAGGATTATTTACAGATATGTTACTTGTTTGCTTACAAGTCATAAGCTGTTTGTCCATGGATATTTTAATGTGAATATCACTGAATACAAGCGTCATGCTTAGTCTAACAGTACATGTATAAAAATAGTTTAAGAAAACAAAGCATAGATTAGGGCATCCCTCAACTCTAATTAGAGGAGCTGCTTTTAGTGGTAAGTAGCAGTTAATACAGAAACTCTCAACCTTTAACATGTAAAGAATGATACTGTGGAGTTCTCACCTCTAAATGAGATGTGGATATAATGCTGTCTCCTCACAAGGCTGTAAGAGAGGTGAGGAGACTGCAAAATGGATATTTGAAACAAAATATTACTTGCTAAACACGACCATGTTGCTGCACAGTTGCACACATGAACTTGTAATGGCTATGACTGCATGCAGAAGACCTGCATAACATCCAATCATTCAGAATTTCAGAATGGATTGGAAAAGGGCTCTTGAAGACTTGCCCCTGACTGAGAGACTGTTGATAGTTGGTGGATTATGGTGATATTTTATTTGTGCTGAAATGTGATTTTATTTGTATGTTAATAAATAAAGTTGCCTGGGGATCAGAGATAAGAGCAAGCCATTTAGCAGAAGGCCTGCGGTGGTGGCACATGCCCTTAATCTGATCACATGACAGGCAGAATCTCTATGTGTTCAAAGACACAGCCAAGCAGTGACCCCAACCTTTAATCTCAGTACGAACCATAGAGACCTGGAGGTCTATATAGACAAGCAGGGAAGAGGAAGTCATGTGGTTGGTTTTAGAACCAATGAGAAGGCAGAACAGAAAGGCAATAAAAAGACAGGACACAGGAAGAAGGTCTCTCTCCCAGGGGAAGGAGAGCAGTGAGTGGTAAGATAAGGTGGTCTTAGCTCTTAGCTATTGCTCGTTCTCTGGGCTTTTAACTCTGCATTTGACTCTGTGTTTCTTATTTAATAAAACCATTTAGAATTATATCTAAAGAGGATGCCAAAGACAGGAGAATAAGCTTTTTCAGAAATGTGATCACAAGAGGCTACTTATGCTAAAATAGATGCTCATACACTCTTGCATATATGAGCAGAACCATGGGGAACTTAGTAGGTTTTTTAAAAGACATAGAATACATGAAGTTGGAAGAGGGAATGTTGTGGAGCACATGGAGGAGGCAGAGAAAGGGAGGGAATGGAAGATGGATTTTATCAAAGTATATTATATATATGTATTAAATCCTCAATAAAATAAGAGAGCACAAGCATATTAATAATTGAAAGTATTTACATTATCTACATAATCAATGTTGTTGAAATTCCCTTGACATCTTGCTATTTTTTATTAGCTTCTATGTCAATTAAGGGATATAGTCTTCAACTCTTACTTAGGAAACCTCTCCTAAATATGTTTCTCTTATTTATGTCCATTTTTACTGTCCTTTGTCACATTTAAATTATCCAGCTTTGTGGATGCTATGTTGACTATTATAACTGATCTGTAACAAATTTTGTAGTTGTTGTTTGTTTTACTCTTTTGGTTTTTTTTGTTTGTTTGTTTTTTTGGGGGGCACCACTCAGCTCCCAAATAAATCACACACTGAGGCTTATTCTTTCTTATAAATGCCTGACCTTAGCTTGGCTTTTTTCTAGCCATCTTTTCTTAGCTTAAATTATCCTGTCTACCTTTTGCCTCTGGGCTTTTACATTTCTGTAACTTCTGTATATCTTACTTTCACTCTTACTCCATGGCTGGCAGTATGGCTGGGTGACTGGCCCCTAGCATCCTCCTCTCCTTGTTCTCTTGCTCCTAGATCTCACCTCCCAGATTCTCCTTCTATTTATTCTCTCTGCCTGCCAAGCCCTCCTATCCTTTCTCCTGCCTGGCTATTGGCTGTTCAGCTCTTTAGTAGACCATCAGGTGTTTTAGACAGGCAAAGTAACACAGCTTCACAGATTTAAACTAATGCAACATAAAAGAATGCAACACATTTTTGCATCATTAAACAAATGTTCCATAGCATAAACAAATCTAACACATCTTAAATTAATATTCCTCAACAAAGTTGCATTATTACTTTCCATCATTAAAGATAGTGATCCTATCTTTGAATCAAGTACATAAACAAGCAATATTCCCAAGTATGTCATAAAATACTGTCAACCTTTAGCTAAAACTAGTTTAACAATTCCATATCTTATAATTGTATATATTATAATTGGAGAAATTCTAAACCAGTAAATTACTTTTTTTAAATATGAAGACTCTAGTTAAATCTCAAGAATGCAGTTAAACAACATCAACAACAACAATAAAAATATCACAGACACACACACACACACACACACACACACACACACACACACACACACCCCGCACAGAAACTATAACTGTGTGCGACTACATTCTTGTAATCTCAGTGCAGATGGGGCTCAAGCATATCCCTGTGGCTCATTGTCTAGCCAGTCTATCCCACACAATACGTGCCAAACTAATAAGAGATCACATTTCTAAAATCTAAGTGTTTATATCCTAAGGAGTGACATCCAAGGGTATACCTATTGTTTCTATATGCAGGTACATACATAACACTCACAAACAAGTGAACATATACACATATATGATCACATACACAAATATTTTGGAAAATCATCATGGATACCAAATTATGAACTATTTTTCTAGCTACATAAGCCATTTTCATGTCATGATGATTGCATTCAAATTTCCATGTCTTGGAATTCCCTTGGCTGAAACATTACCCGATGTTATTGCCCTAAATTGAAGACTCTCATCAGCTGTCTCACTTTTCAATGTACTTTTGCCTCCACCATTCAACAGGACTAATAAATAAAGTTATTTCTCAAATGGAATTTCTTCAGAAGTTCCTTTGTGCTTCTCTCGTCGTTATAGATCTATACTCTGTCCAATTATTCAGTATCATTTTTATTTGTGGAACTGGTGTTCATCACTAACTTATATCACACACATCTTACTGTGTTTTTCAAGAGAATATAAGCTTGAAAAGAGTAGGAATATTGACTTTATTGCCACTTTGTTTTCACATAATAGAGTAGTGGTTGCCACATAATCAATGCCTTCAATTTAATAAAATGAATAGTAGCACAGAGTGTAAGCATTGACTAACTAAATAGTCAATAGGATCCAAGTATCCACCTGTCATTACCTTTTGATTGATTATAGGAGGAATAAAGTGTATGAGCTGTAATTAGTATTAGTTTTATTTATTACTATGGCTGCTGAATATGTTAAACAAAATAGGCATTTTGTTCCAGCAATAAATATTGAGGTTTATATTAATTTGATATTAGAAATATTCACATATTTTGTGGTAGTATACTACAGAATGTATTCTAATCTTTTAATCTATATTTATTTTCATTGTATATAATCTTTTTAACATGATGTGCTTTCTAACTTAAAGTAAAATGGATTTCATATCAAATATTAATGAATCACATTATTACTGAATAGTAAAAATCTTAATGGCTATAAGAGCAGCTAGAATTGCTATATTAAACTTTCATAGAAATCATTTCTCAGCAGCAGGTGGTAAGAATCTCAGTCATTATTACAAAGAGTAATTAATGTTTAAGATATAGGTTTAACAAAATTGCATGTATATTATGTACCATATATAATATATATGTACATCTATTTGAATAAATGTAATTAATTAAATTATATTCATTTAAATTATATTAACTCTCTTAATTTAGTGCTTAAATTCATTTGAAGTAATATAATTAACTTTTCTGTATGCATATGGAATTTTCTGTCAAATGTCTGGGTCTTCGGGTGGAAATATAACATGGAGCTTTTGGAGTTCTATCCATCTGTCAATTACATATGCATGTTCCAGAGAGGGCATTCCATCCTGTTCTTACAACAGAAGAACTTGTTCTTCACTCCTCCCAGAAATTTCATAATATAAACAAGAAATCTTTTTTTTTCCTTCTTAATCAAGAATAAAACTCACATCATTTTCATGCGACAGTGATTGGTTCTTGTCAAATGGAGCCTTATCTGACAACTGATATGTACTTTAAATTTCCTTACTTGCACATAGATATTGATTGAGATGTATACTCCATCAGACACCAAGAATTCACAGTCACATAACACTGTAAAGTCTAGATTTATTTCATCCTACTAGAGATCATATGCTCATTCTTTGTAACTTTGGAAATTTGACTGCATTTGCATTTGCTTTCTAGTAAATGTTTTCAGTGGGATGAACTGTACGCTCTCCACTCAATTTTACCGCTTATCTGTGCAGAATCTGCACATTCATGTTAAAAGAGAGCTGTAATATCAACAGCACATAGACAACAGGGAAATTTGACAGAAAGGAATTTCTATAAGACAAAAACTAATATGAAGACTTCTGGTTATAAAATTGGTTAATTGAATAGCTCAGCTATATCTCATGAAAATATATGGAGTTTTTCATGAACAAAATTGAAAATTAGAAACTGTAATTAATAATTTAGCAATTATATGTATCAAAAGTCAATAATATATTTTGTATGATTATTGAAATATACAAAATATTTTATCTGTTCCATTTGTGATGTCTATTTAAATTTTCTACTTATATTGAATAAAATTCTGCATCAAGTTCTTTTTCTTAGATTTTTTTTGTCTATATGTTTTATCCTATATATTACATTTAGTATAGCTTAAAAATACAGCTTATAAATATACTTAATAGCTGATTTCAATTTATTTTTTCTTAAAAAGGTAAATTTCCTTCTTTCTTTTTGACCACTACGTATTTACATTGATTTTGAAACTTTAAAATATGCTATCTATTTATGATCCTCCCAATCATATATTCAGCTTTGGAACTTTAGTCTCCCCAACTCATCACCTTTTGCAGAAATTTACTACTTTTCTTTGTCATTTAATTTATTTTAATCAACTCATTATTTATGCAAAGTATTATTTCAGCTTACTTCATGCAAAGAATCTTTTGCAAAGACTTTTTATTTTCCAACAACAGTACTTCTATTGATCTTCTTTTATAATTTTTGTGCTAGTGAGATTCTTTTTCCATCACAAAATACCTGACATAATTATCTTTGTTAAGAAAGTATTTATTTTGGAACATGGCTTTAGAATTCCAGACCAAATTCAGAAAAACTCCTTTCTTTAGGACAAAGGTAGAGGTAACCAAATAACAATGATAGCGACTGATAGAGCAAATCATTCAATTCATGTATCTGAAAGGAAAGGAGAAAAAGAACATACTAGATCTCCGTGCTTCCTTTGGAGATCATGTCCATAATGACTTGAGTACCTCCCATTTGGCTCAGTTTCTTGAAGATTTTGTTTCCTCCTGCTCTACTCTTATCACTGTTGCTGTAATGAAGTATTGTAATCAAAATCAACTTGAAAAGAACATGGCTAACCGGGCATACCCTTTCAAGTTACAATCTACCATAGAGGAAAATCAAGGCAGAGCACAAGCAGAAGGGGAACTTGAGTCAGTCCAGAACTCAAAGCACAAATAAATGTAGAGTGCTACTTTTTGGCTCACTTACTGGCCTGTTCAGTTTGCTAGGAATGATGTAGCTCAAAATGGACTATCAATCGTCTATGAGGAAAATTTCTCACAGACCTATAGCCACAGACCAATCATCAACTGAGGTTTCCTCTTCCTGAGTGAGTCTAGGTTGTGTCAAGTTAACAAAAAAAAAAAAAAAAAAAAAAAACAGAACAGAACAAAACAACAACAAACAAACAACCTACAGTTCACTAACTCTCCTTGTAAACTTGACACACATATTACTATTTTACCTTAACATGTCTTTGTTCCCAAAATCCCATGGTAGAAACTTGTAAAATGCAGCATAACTTTCTTTTCTTCTTCTGTTTGTTTTCACACAATATATTTGATCATGTTTTTCCCTTTCTGCAGCTCTTTCCAGATCATCCTCAACTTATCACTAGATAACTGTATAAAAGAGAACTATATAATTACATTCATACTGTCTTATGTCAGTATTTCAATGTAACTACTATCAACAAACAAATGTTTATAAAACAGAAAATTATTACAAGGAACCATTGTTTCAACCAGATAGTTATAGACTAGTATCACAGAATCGTAAGTTTTGCTACTGGACAAGTATTATTGCTATTAAGATCAGGATTTCTATATAAAAATTGTATTTTAGCATATTATTTTGGGTAAATACTGAATTCACATTTAGTTTTTAATATTGACTAATATTACTCAAAAACTTCTAGAACATTCACTTCTATTTAGGGAATTTAAGAATTTAATTTAGAATTGTAATGTAGAGGTTTTGAGGGTGAAGGACTATTTTTAAGTTAAAAAAAAAATTGCCCACTATCTTTTAGGCCTGCTATTGGAGAGAAAACATGACATGACAATGTGTCACTGAAAAGGATATTCATCCCTTTTAACTGCAAGGACGTTTCTAACAATCCTAAAGGAATTTCACAACAAGATGGCACTAGAGTCTTAGATGGCATAGCTCCGTGGGAAAACAAAAACAAAAAAACAAACAAACAAAAAAAAAAAACGAAAAACAAAACTCCAGTCATGTGAGTAAATGCCAGATTCTGAAGAACACCATAACCACAGAGAATTAAATTCGAAACTGAAAAAAAAAATGTAGCCTGTTTTTTTCTTAAAACCAATTGTTCTCTTAATAGCTACCATCAAGTGGTTTATATCAAACTAAATATTTTAAATTCTCTATTTTTGAGAGGCTGTTTAGTACCAATTTAGTAAAGAAAGGTCAACATCAGCTAGGATTTTAATGAAAAGATTTAAATTCGGGAAAAAATAACTTGGAAGAAAAATTAAAGTATCTCCATTACTTTGAAAATAAAATAATTTTATAAAGAAGGAAATCTGTGTGAAATGTTGATGGCTTAAACGAGAGCACATATGAAATCCCCCCGTGCCATTTGCATTCAGAAAATTGCGTGATGAGAAAAATGCAAGAAAAAGAAACTGTGAGGGAAACATAACTGCCCTGTATTGTCAGCAGAGGAACAGTGTAGGTGGAAACATTTCCAGACTAAATATAACTATCGTATCTTATGGTTTAACACAACACAGAGAGTCAACCACGAGTTAAAGAAGATACGCATCAGTCAGAGGCTAGTGGGATTCTGTCAGGATTCACAGACAAATGCATCTTGTGCCTTCTAGGCACATTCTTCTTAAAACTGCCAAGGTAGAGGACTGTAAAATTAGAGGACACCAAATAAATATATTCCAATTTTGGAAGTGCCATTTATTTAAACTTCTTGTTAATTAAAAAAAAATCACATCAAAATTTTTCAATAAGATCAAAATTTATAGTTAGAATATGTCTTAGTTTGGGTTTTTATTGCTATGAAGCGACACCATGACCATGGTAATTATTATAAAGAAAACATTTAATTGGAGTGTTTCGCTTGGTTTTAGAGGTTCAGTCCATTATCATCATGACAGGGAGCACACAGGTGTGCAGGAAGACATGGTGCTGGAGTACTTGAAAGTCCTACATCTTGCAGGCAACAAGAAGTTAACTAAGAGTCACACAGAGGGAAGCTTGAGCAAAAGAGACCTCAAAGCCTGCCAACTGCAGAGACACATTTCCTCCAACAAGGCTACACCTCCTAATAGTGCCACTCCCTTTGGGGATCATTTTCTTTCAAAACACCACAGAATAACACATGTTTTTCTACTCCTCATATATATTCAATGTCTAGTAATATTGCTCCCTAGTTATGGTGGTGCCCATCTCAATCCCAAGTCACAGCTCTGTGAAAAAAAAAAA
>CABHPP010145334.1:0-48741 GCA_902168425.1 Peromyscus attwateri
GGAGGCCATCTCTCCCTGACAGCTTTGTCTTCTCATCTTAGCAATAGAAGACTTGGTCACAGGTAGAGACACTGAAGTCCAGAGACTGTGTGATGATGTGAATTGTTCTCAAAAATTTTCCCTTTCTTTACCTTTCCCCCAAACTCCTAAAACTCAGTGACTAATTGCAGGTCCTCCATCCATGGATGTGCTACTGAAAATAGGGAGGATGTCCAGTGTCCAACACGTTGCCACTCTACCAAGAGCCAGGCTGCAAGGGGAGAGAGGCCCCTCCTCAAGCAATGCCTAGGACTGCTGAGCCTGGCTTTCCACACCTTTCAGGGTTCTGGAACTCATCAATGATTACTCCACCTGATGGAAGTGCTATGCATCAGCTTTTAAAGAAATAATCAGTGTGGCAGAGGAGTGGCGCTGGCATTGCGCAATCCATCAGGGGTCCTGTCTGCAGCTGGGCTGATGTGGATGACATCACCTGCTCTGTAGTAGTAAAGCTTTCCTTAGCTCTCTGTTGCTCTGGAGAACAAATTCGAGTCCTTCAGGACCCATAGATTACAAGTGTGGCTTCCAAAGTCTCACAGATCCGGGTCCGAATCTATCATTAAGTGACTGTGTGATTTTCAATGGAAGTTAATTTCTCAGAACCACAGTTTCCATACTTACTAAATGATACTTCCTTGCTAGCCGCTGTAATGATCAAATAAGAAAGATGCAAATACGTGGTACCTGTAGCTCATAGAACCTAAGTACCAGAAAGTAATTCTCTTCCTTTCGTTAAGCAAAGTGCATGTAACCCTTCCTGTATACATGGGTATGCGTATTTGCCTGTGTGTTCATGCCCTATAGTTCACGGAGACCACACTGGAGCATGTCATTTTCAGTTTTGGCACAGAAATGAGATCATTTATGCCATATTGCCTAACTTAATTAATGCTTGGGACAATATGAATGAAGGTGGCAGAGTGGCAGATAAAGGGAGTGTTGGTAATGTTTTCTTACAAGGCGCCACCAAATTTCCTTGGGAATCTCAGATTTGGAATTGGTCATTCATTAACAGAGATTTGGGCCTGCATCATGACTTCCCTAAATTAAATATTGGTCATCCGAACCCCAGCCAGACCTTGGCCAGTCACATTTAGTGGCTAGCCATTTGCCCATCCTTGGAGATGTGCCACATGGAAGAGGATTAAATTGTAGGCATAGTGATTGCTTTGGGGGCTCAGACAGAATTGTGCCCAGCTAATTCCATCTGGGGTCCTAGTCCTGTAAATATGTGTGTGGAAGCCTCTGTTGGCTTCATGTTGATTCTTTGTGTCAAACATAAAGAGTTCTAAAGGAGTTCCTATGCAGAGAGACCTTGGTGGGTCACACAGCCTTGAAAAATTGGCTCAGGAATACACAAGAATGCACTATCTCCTGGAATGGCATTTAAGATCTTGCTTCAATATGCATTTTTCTTGTGATGTTTCTTTTGGTTCCTTTCCATGTGTTGGATAACTGAAAATGAATAGATACAAAATAAGAAGTCTCTGGTTTGTACAGTAATACTATTTATCTGGCAGTGTCGGCTCTTTAAGTCTTGACTTAAGTGGATATTCCAACAAACTAGAAATGCCAGACAGTCTGTTGTTGAATGGAAATCGGTTTTGGTGGATTGCCCACAGGTCTCTGTCTTCCCTGGCAGACTCTTTCTCACAATACTGCGTGTTCACCACTGAGTTACTGAAGGTGTTGCCCGATAGGACCCAAAAGGGTCTAGTGAACTCTGGAGCACCCTTCTGAGTAGGCGTGTCAAAACCTAAGGCATCCTGGCTTTGCCACTATTCTGTCAGAAACTTGTTGACCTAGCTGCCATATTTGAGCCCAGGAACTCACCCCAATGTCGAGAGCAACCTATTAGTCACTACTACTTGTGAGCTTTTTTTTTTTTTTTTTTTTTTTTCTCTGTTTTTTCGAGACAGGGTTTCTCTGTGTAGCTTTGAGCCTTTCCTGGAACTCGCTTTGGAGACGAGGCTGGCCTCGAACTCACAGAGATCCACCTGCCTCTGCCTCCCGAGTGCTGGGATTAAAGGCGTGCGCCACCACCGCCCAGCTTTTTTTTTTTTTTAAGGAGATTTTATAAGGCATTCAAAAGGATTCATTCAGTAATTTATTTATTTTTTTCTGCCTGGCACTGAACTAAACGTGGACTGCTTTTTCTACACTACCCCTGCCCTTAAGATGCTGAATGTCTAGTTGGGGAAAATGTGTAGATAAAGTAAAGTTAGAAAATAGTGTGAAGGGTACTACTGTGTTCTTCATATCTCAGAGAAGAGAATGCTATCTGCTTAGAATAATAACAGAGAGAAAAAGGAGACTCCATTCTTTTTATCTCCTCCTGTAGGTCTGTCTGCAATTCTCTCATTTCTACACAGAATAAACATGTATTCACGCCAACTGTATTCTTTCCCTCAGATGGCAATAGAGGAGGAGTCGGGTCTGATGCTTCTTCTCATTTGGTTATCAGAGAATGAAGTTGTGGAGGAGCTGAGGGAAGGAAATATGTATCCCAGTGAAGAGACTGAGAAAGGGCTAGAAGGTGAGCTATAACTCAACCTGGCTGGAAAGCGGGTCAGGCTGCAGAAACCCTTCAAGCTCTGCTGGTGACTTAATGTTTCTCACTTGTTAGAGATGTCCTAGGATGTTCTCCCCAGGGGCAGCTTAGGGAAGTGTAGTCCTTACAGTGGGTGAATTGTGGCACCCAAAGCAGTCAGCCGCAGAGGAACCCCAAAGTACACATGGACAATGTAATGTAATTTCAGCTTCTCTCTCCACCCTTCCATTTTTGGGATCCTATCTCAGTTACCCAGAATCCATCAACAGCCTTTCTAAGGTGTCTGCATCTCTTCTTTCCCTTAAATTTATAGCAGTTTCAAGAAGTCAAAACTTGTAGTAAGTCCTAGAAGCTACCGGACTAGGGAATAACTGGTAGCTGCCACAGCCATAGCTTCCCTGTGGAATGATGTCACTGATATTTATTAACAATTAAACTATGCCTCATGCCATATTGGTTCTTTAGTCACACCCTGAGGGTTAAATGTGACCATGAATGTGGGTCAGGCCTATTCTCATGTCTGGTCCATGAGCACTGTATCTCACTGTTCCTAACTACGCTCATGCAAATCTGTTGGTACCACCTGCAAACCAATCACACTGCTTCTTCGGGACTGTGTGCTCAGCTTCTCGCCTCTAGACTGCAGGCCCTCGACCTTGGTGACTCGGTGTCCTACTGTCTTTGAACTGAGGTTATTTCTACAGGTTGCTCTCAGCGCTAAGGCGGAGACACATGCATTTTCAGAAAGCAGAAATCCAGCTTTTAATTTCTCACTGCATCTGAGCTGGGAAAAACCCCAAGGGTAGGGTTCACAGAGACCTTCAGTAGAGTAGCATTCTCTTTGCGTTCTCAGTATTCCCTGGTCCCATTTGGCTACAGCCACTAGCACTGGCTTCAGTTAGCTATTTACATTCCCCTATTTTTATATAAATTGTTCTATATTAGCATATATTTCACACCGTGACCCAGTGTTTTTCAGATCCTTTAAGCCGGGCTATTTGTGCATTAGTCAATGTCAACAGAAGTAAAATCTCAAATTGAGTGCAGACTGCAACCTTGCTCCATTGCCCGCTCTGCCATGCTGAAATGGATCCCTTGTTCTAAGACCTGCTGTGAAATACACTCTATTTACATTAAGGAGACCTCTGTATATTTAAGGCATAATTGTTTCAGGGCCTTCATTAATTTTTGAACTGTGAGACCTAGACTGTCTTCTCTTGTATCTTTCCTGAAGCAGTGGAAGTTAGAAGCTTCAAAAAAAATAATAATATTAATAAATTGGTCCTCATTAAAGCAAGCTGGTGATGGTTTTCTGGTAGTGTGCTTTACAAACAATGAGAGAATCTTATTGTAAATCTCCTCCAGAACCCCGTTTTCTCAGTGGCCAGGCGGGGACAGTCCAGGATAAAAGGTAGTCTGTATTTGTATGGAAAAATAAAAAAAAAAACTTGTTTTACTTCTGTAATTGATGAAGTGTTTATTCTGCCTTACAAACTTAGAGTTGGAAGTTCTCAGAGTTCATCTAATGGAGCCCCTATCCAGAATAATAGCCACCTCCTTGGGTCTCTGACAAACGGGCACTTCAAGCCATGTGAAGCTTACTCCCATGAGATCTGTGTGATCATACATAATATAAAATGACCATTTTAGCCATTTGGTGTACATAGTTTAATGGCATTAAATACATTTCACAGCTCTGTATAACCATTGTCACTGCCCATCCTCCACACTTTTCATTGGCTAAAACTAAGTTCTGTATTGGTTTAAAAACTGCCAGCCCTACCCACACTTCTCCTAGTGACCAGCACCCTCCCATATCCCCAGGTGACAAGTCCCAACCACTATATCTTCTGATAGCCAGTCCACACCACCATATCCCCTTGTGACCAGTCCCGTGCCACATCCCCTGTGACTAGTTCCCCCTGCCATATGCCCTGATGACCAGTCCCTAGTGCCACCTCTCCTGGTGACCAGGCCCTCCCACCACATATTCTGGTGACCAACCCCACATACACACATCCCCTAGTGGCCATTCCCCACATCACATCTCCTGGTGACAGCCTGGTGATCAGTCCCCCCACTACATGTCCTGATGACCAGTAGTATGCCTTTAAAATATTAATTTTTATTTATACATATATTTATGTGCCTGTGTGTTTGCCTTGTTTTGCGGGAATCCTGCAGAGGCTAGAAGAGAGTATCATATCTCCTAGAGCTTGAGTGTGAGTGGATGTTGGGAACCAAACTCCAGTCCTCTGGAAGAGCAGCAAGTGCTTTTAACCACTGAGCTATCTCTCCAGCCCCAAGTCTACTTGTTGATGTAATAAATTTGCCTGTTTGTGTACCTCAGATAATTGAGTCATACCATACTTGTCCTTCTGTGACTGACCGGCTTATTTCAGTTAGTGCACTGTCTATATGGTTCATTCTTGTTGGATCATGTTCTAGACTCCCATTTCTTTTTTAAGGCGGCATAACACCATACTATAGGAATACACCCATCTTCTTTATTCATTTATCCATCAACATACATTTAGGCTGCACCCACCCTTTGTCTATTATAAATGCCTCTGTGAACATCGATATGCGTGTTTGAATTCTTGTTTTCAATTTTTCTAGAAGTATATTCCCCCAAATAAATGATAGAAATAAAATTGTTGATTCATATGGAAACTATGGCTTTCAGTTTTGAATGGACCTGTTTTTACTACTGTTTGTCAAGGTACTTCCACCCGTTCTAATAATTGCTAGCTTTGTTCTAGATTACACTTTCTACAGCCCTACCAAAGTGTGTCTCTGGGTTTTAAAAAATGATTTTCTCGAAATAGTATCATATAGTTGTAAAAGTATACACTTTGGTTTTGAAACTTGGCTGTGCTTTATATTAGTTATTTGAATTTGAGTCAAATATTTTATCTTTCCAAGTCTCAGAGATGTTTTATCTGTTTATGTAAAGTGTGAGTAACAAAGAAGATACTAACTATATAATTAGAAAAATGGAATGAAAATTAGTATAAGATACTTTATTTAGTGTCTCAAAATAATAGGCTCTTGATGACTGTTTTGGGATTCTGGGGTCATTGGTTGGCCCATTGTTTTGGGACATTCTTGATTGTTGGGTTGTCTTCTATTGGGTGAATTAAAATCTATCGGGCCAATGAGATGGCTCAGTGGGTGAAGGTGCTTGCCTCTCAATGATGCAAGTCTGATGACCTGACCTTGATCCCCAGAACCCACATAAAGATGGAAGATGAGAACTGGCTCTGCAAAGCTGTCCTTTGACCTACACATGTGCAGGATGGCAAATCTCTCACCCCACTGCATCATGCATATTCACACATATTAGTAATATATGTATATTAGTAATAATAATAATTTTTAAAAATGACTTTGGTGTAACTTCGATAATGGATAATGGTCATCTTAAATTCGTCAGTATTGATTTTGGACTTTTCTGAGTCACAAAATAAATAGCAGCTCCTTATATATGTCATCTGTCTGATATCAGCTCTCAGTCATTCATTAGTCTTCTTTTGCTTTGGTCAATGTTTCACTTATCCCAGGGTGGCCTAGAAACCCTCGATTTAGCTGAGGATGACTTGCCCTCTTGATCCTTCTACCTCCTCTCCAAGTGCTAAGAGTACATACAGGCATGTATCATCCTACCCAGCATATGCTGTTCTAGGGATCAAACATGGGGTTTTATGTGTGCTAGACAAGCACCATTGCCAGCTGAGTGATTAATGTGTCTGCCCAATATTTCATGAAATGATAGTATCTAGAGGTCGTCATGGTATCAGCCATTCTGGACTGCAGTGGGCCATGAGATTGAGTAACCAGAAACCCTACTGTCTCCATTCTGTTGGCCTTCTTCCCTATCAGAGACACCAACAGGAAAGAATAGATGTGTGGATGTCAGTGAGACTTTTTAACAGACTCAGGGCCCATCCTGCCCTGCCTTTTATTCCTTTCCAACCTCTCTTTTTTTTTTATGGCTAAGATTCTGCATGGCTCGCACACTCGCCTTTATTCAACTTGTAGCCTTTCACATTTTCTCTCTTTTGATTGCTGTCTTTGGTTATCTCCTTAAGTGGGGCCAAGACTGCCTGCTCCTGTGGACCTTCCTCGTGTCCACTGATGCCACGTGGACACAAGGACTCTTCTTTTGAAATAAAATTTGGTTGTAATTTTGGCACAGAACTGTCACGGGCCCCATAGAAGGTGCTGTCTGCAGTCTGAGCCTTTCCCATTGTTGAATGAACACCTAGAGACTTGCCCAGGAAGAGAGGTTGGGTGGGAGGGTATTTTGGCTGTAACTTTAAGGAGCAATTTGAACCTGAGTCTTCAAACATGAAAGTCCAGGGAGGGTCTTGTTCTACCCCACCTGGTCCTGTAATTCACTGACTCTCCAATGCCAAGTCAAATTGCAAGTTTCCACATTTGCCCTCAGGAGGGAAAATGGAGCACCTTGGAAATACCAGGGTTTACCCCTAAAAGCTCCCAAGACTTCAGCTTGCTTTTAGTTATACGTCTAACTCACCTAAACGTTTTTTTTTCTTTATGAGCTCTTTGACATATGTGAAATGTTTCAATTTTACTATGAACCTTTTTACCCTTAAAATTAAAATCTCCAACCTGTTTGTTTTCCTGAGGAGGGAAGTTGTAACTTTGTCAAAGATGAAGTGTTCCAGCGGCCCTCTCTTCCCTCGCCTTAGATGAGTGTTTGAAAATACACTTCCCTGACTGTTAGCCTCTCAGGCATATCACATGTTAACAGAGGGAAAGGAAAAAGCCAGATTCTCTTCCTGACTTTAAAAACAAAAGAGAAATGAAGGAGGGGCTCACTGTCTTGGCATTTTTTATACAAAGTTAGCGTTGAGAGACAGGTGAAAAGCGTGCACCTTTGTCTTTATTATTTATTTATTTATTTATTTATTTATTATTTATTTGTTTGTTTGTTTGTTTATTCCTGTAAAGGACTGTTGGACTGACTCCCTCACAGTTGACATGGCTGATCTTTGTGGCAAGGGCTTTTGTAACTTCTACTTTAAACACCAAGAATGATATTTATCTAGAGTTCATAGCCATTTGAGATATCGGACATGCAGAACACTGACACTCAGGCCTTACTTGGCAAAGTGGTAACTAATTTGTCAGTTTGCCACATGCTTATATGGAATGAAGTCACACTCCCCTGGGATGAGCCCCCCAACACAGACATTACAACAATCTCCCCAAAGCATGGAGGTTATACTCTAAGACCCCTACCTAATGAGCTGAAGTGAGTTGAATGATGGCTCTCTTGTGACCTCGTGTTTCCATAATAGTGGCATAGGGTTGCTTGAACACAGGTTCTGAAATATGGCAATAATCGGTCTGATAATCAAGATGGCTACTGAGAGTAAATAATCGGTCGTCTGTAGAGAGCAAAGATATTCTTAACAGCCAAGGTGGAAGGGGTGAGCTGGTGTGAATCACCTCACACTAAATATGGTGTGCAGTTAAAAATTTACCAATTGGTCACTTTTAGAATTTTCCATATAGTATTTTCAGATCATGGTTGACATAAGTAGTGTAGACCTCAAAAGACAAATTACTGTATCTGATGGTGTAGACAACCAGCCAATAACCAGGCAAAGCAAGAGGCAGGTCTTCTTCACCAGGGGATTCCCATGGTCGGCTATGGTTGAGGCTGGTTTGCTTGTGTGAACACATGGCTTTTGGTCTGGCTCTTGGGGAAATTGGAAAACATCAGGACTAAATAATTTGAGTTTCTTTCAGTTGAAGAGTAATGTGTAGGAGTATGTTTGCAACAAAGAAGGCTGCTATTAACTCTTCAAGGTGTTGCCAGTCAACACCTCCACAGGGTTGTTGAGAGGTGATGACCCATCTCCTTCCCTGCCCTTTTCACCTGGCTAACTGTGCCACTCGCATTTTAGACTTCAGTGTGGAAACCATGATATGACAATAGGAAGTGAGAACAACTGGTAATGTCTGTTTGCTGTGACCAAGTTTCCTGGCTTATACTTTGACATTGTAACTTTCAGAGAGAACACTTTTGATACTTTTGTCCTGTTTGTTTTTTAAACTTGAAAGAAAAAGCACGCATCCCATTTATACATAAAATGGTGAGCATGAAGCAAACTTCAGTGCAGTAGATTGATTATAACACGCACCTCTGTCAGGACATTTGTGCTGAAAGAGAGGAACCACACGAGCTCACCCTAATAGAAGGCTTTAGTTGGGACAATGTCACCAGAAACCTCGCAGTGCAAGGAAAGAACCATGGGTTCAGGTCTCAGTGACATTTGTCAGAGCACTCTATAACCCTGGTTTTGTCATCCCTGATGGAGAAATTATAGTTTTGCTTTACAAGCTATAGTAGATGTAGGAACTGTATTAATCTGAATGTTTTACTAATTTGTTTGATAACGTCCTTGCCTTTTCTTCTCCTTCCTCATCCCCCTGTACATTATACCATGCCTGCTTTTTATATCTGTGAGCTATTGGGGGTGGGGCCTGTATTTCTCTCCTGTACCATCTCAAGTTCACCAAATATTACATAGAAAGATTAAAATGCAGACACCAAGTGAACATCCAGTAGCTCCCCCAGTTCCCCCGGCTTCCTGATGTGGGAGATCATATGTCAGTTTTGCATTCCTATTTATCCTTCAAAACTCAGGGCAAAAGTTAACATCCCTTGCCAACCTTGTTGGCCATGGCTGTTTCTTTCCTACATGCTCTGGTGAGGTTTTCTCCAGTGTCCTATAACACATTGGCACGGAGGCACCAAGAACTCCTTTTATTGTCTCCCCATTTTACATACATAAAGTATATAACATTTTTATAAACTTTAAAAACGTACAACGAAAAGTAAATCTTCTTGCACCTGGCCTATTAACTGTCCCCCTTCTCAGATGTAGACATTGTTCTTAATTTTTGGATATCTCCCTTTATACCTATTTCATGAGGATGTAGTTATATGTGTAGGAATGTAGACACGTGTTACACATGTGTGTATATAACTCAAAAACCCAACCATATATAGCTTGGTTTTATAATTATTTTTTTTTCTAGGCATGCTTTTTGTTTTTTGCCTAATGGTATATTTTTGTGATTATTTCAAACCAAGACATACCGACCTGCCTTTTATTCTGTTGAGACCTTTGGATGGCTCTAATTTATTCAGCAGGTCCTACTGTTAGAGAAACAGGTGATTCCCATCCCCTTTCCCTTCCAGACAGCATCCTGCAGTCCTGTCAAGGGTCACTTCATCCGTGTTAGAGTGCACCTGCAGGCTGCATACCTGGAAGGGAAGCTGCAGCTCACACAGCAAGGCCTTTTACGTTTCCATAGAAACCGCTAAGTTATACTCCTCCCATGCACCAGTGTTTATTTCTCAGGGCAGTGCATCATCAAACCAGTTTTATATTTCCAATCTGACTTGTGGGTGTTTGTGGGCCTATATGCACACACATGTTCATGTGCCTGCAGAAGTATTGGATCCCAGGGGCTAGACTTATAAGCAGGTGTGAGCCAAACATGTATGTGTTGGGACTTGGACTCCAGTCCTCAAAGAGATTAGCAAGTGCTCTTAACCACTGAGCCATCTCTCTGGCTCTTCATATGGAAGTTCTAATATTTTGTATTTTTTTTTTATCAATGAGTGCAGCATGTCTGCATGTCTGAGGCCATTTCATCTTCTTTCCTGCAGACTGTCAGCTCATTCCCATTGCCGTTCCTTACCTACAATCTACCAGCTCATTCCCATCGCCCACTTGTCTGTTGCTCCCTCTCATCTCTTCCAAAACCCTTGCCGCTCTTACCTACAATCCACCAGCTCATTCTCTCTGCACACTTGTCTGCTGCGCTCTCCAATTTCCTTCTGCATGTTGCTGTGTAGAAAATCCTGTGCTCTGTGCTCTTGCAGTTAGTCCTCTGCCCTCTGAGCTTCCAGAATGCTTTTCTCCTAATTTGCCGTATGTCGTGTTCAGGTTTTGTTTTGTCCTGTAGGATCCTTTTAATGTCCTCTCATTTATCACCTTTCTTTCCATGGTGTTTGGATACTGTGTCAAACTTAATTTCTCCCCACATCCTGAATGTACACCTGCTTGATGGCAACAGGTTGGCAAAGGTGAAGACAGGATATAGGTCTTGTAGGGAAAGTCTAAACAAGTGGGTTTCTCCCAGTGGAACTCTGGTTGTGAAGTGAGGGACAGATAGAGACACTCTACCACCCACAGGAAATGCCCCCAACATCCTGGGCCTCTCTCACTGAAAATAGATGAGCATGTTCCAGAAGGGGAGGACATATTTCTGTCAGCATAGGAACTGTTGAAGTCACTCTCTTATCTGCAGGAGGTCAAGTTGCCCATCTTGTAGGTGATACACATGAGCAAACAGGCTTCCTCATCCATCACACGCACAGTAGCTCTGGCCGTTCCCATTCATGGCTATTGAGTAACAAGGTCCCTGAAATGCTGCTTGTGACAACTCCGTGGCAGGAAGAGCCCTCCCTTTTCAAAAACAAGTGACTCTTTGGCACATCTGAAGCATGGCCTTGCATGTTTGTTAAAAGTTCCCAAGCCTCCAGTTCCAGACCTAATGTGCATAATGGCCATGGTACAGCTAACTGCCTTTCATTTCCTGTGCAAATAGTGATTTGCTTTTTGTTAGACCCCAAAATAGCCTTGGCAGATGCCTGGCCAATGGAAATGAAGAGTCAAACATCGATTACATGGAGAACCATCTTTCATCTCATGAGGATGTGACATAAAGCCTGTTGACCAAGGAAATGGCCACGCCACCAAGTTTGACTAGATATTGCTGGTGGCTGAGTTCTGTATTCGTACAAATGAGAAGATCCTTCTTCCCACATCATTGTTTGAAAGAGAGCCTGTCTTTGCCTCATATGTGACCACAGGAGTTCTCAACGTGTGGTCTTCCCGAACTGGGGTGACTTCCTGTCCCCAGATGTTCTCTCTAGCACTTGACATCATTGCCAGAGATGCTTCCCTTAGGCTTTTACTTTCGAACCTCAAACTTAGCTCGGAGCATGCATGAGCATCTTAAGCCTGGTCTTTTTTGTTTGTTTGTCTTAAAGGGGAAAGACGAAGACTGAGAGTTTTTGAACTGTAACGCCCAGTTCTATCCTGCCCTTTTCAATGTGCTCGCCTATTCTCGGGGTTTCTAGCTTTAGACTACTTCCAAGCTTACTGAGCCTTATTGCCTTTTTCTGTAAGTGACTCTTGCCCATAACTGTATCCACCCTCGATCCCGGCTTAGTTGCCCCTTGACAAAGGCCCTCCTCAGGTTCCTGCAGCCATTAATGAAACAACCTGCCCCAGCATGATTTCCTCACCATGCTGGATTCAAATCCCTCTGAAACCACCAGCCCAAATGTAAAAACAACACAATTGTGTCCCGGCTGGACATGAAGAAACACAGACTCGGGCACAGACTTTGCCTAAGGTCAGTGTCACAGCCAACCACACTACCTTGGAGAAATAAATGCTATGCTTGTCTGTAATGTCTCCCAGAGGCTGGCCAGGCATGTGGAGTGCACAGGGATCGTATCACTGTGCTTTTGGGACACATTTGCTGGCTGGTGACTTATTCCCAGCCTCAAGAAGCATATCATCTTGGTGACAAAACAGAACACTCAAAAACCTTCTGGTCACCTTATAAGTGTGAAGTGTCTCACTGGAGCAGGAGACAGAATGCTGTGTTGTTGCAAAGGAGACCCTGCGAGGGCTTCTGGCCTCACCTCGGGCTCTGCTTAATGTTTCCCTGTGTTTTATTCTCATTATTGAACTCCCCAGGCTTTCAATAAAGACACAGTACAGGAAACCCAGTCCAGACTGATGAAACATTAAAACTGGAACAATCTGAGGCAAATTAAGAATCTGAAAATTACCAGCCAGCTTGATATAACATGCCTAGGCTGATGCGGCTGGAGGAGAGCATTTACATCCTGCAGGGGGGATATCCACCCTCTTGAATTTACCTCTCGGATTAAAATGGATTTGCACTAGTTCTAGGAACCCTCAATGCCATTCACTTAAATGTGATTTTCAGGGGCGGCCAGAAGATACAAATTACACTTTCAGTATATTTTTTCACCCCTGAAAGCTCTCCTGCTCCCACCACCACTTTTTTTTATTTCTCGGACTTCGGAAAGTTCAGAGAATTGAACTGAGAGTATAGAGTTTAAGGGAAGCAAACAACAAAGAAAGAAACACCCTTTAATTCTGAAGGGGCGTGAGAGCTCACGGCCAGTGCTGGAAGCAGCCGGGCTGAGGCAGCGCTGGGGAAGGGAGGGCATGGCTACGTTCTGTGACAGCTGATGACATGTCAGGGGACCTCAGGCAAGCTTTCTGCCTAGCTCTGGGTTTCTTCACATCTAATCAGATCGCGATAATCTAAGGCCTTGGGCCTTCCCACATGGAGCCATGAGTTAATAATGCCTGTTCTGTGAACTGAGTTTCTTGAAAGGAAAAGTAAGACCTAAATACAAGGTACTTGTCTCACTCGAAGGTGCTTGGGATCTTAATAGCTGTCTCAATTGCATCCAAAGTGGGCTTCTCTCTGGAAGTGCTCAAAGTGACTGGCAGTCAAGGCTGAAAGGGGGTTTGTGTCTCTTGCCTTCTGGGCCTTAAGTAGGATTATGCTTGCTTTTAGGGTATGCCCAATTTGCCTATCTAACAAAGGGCTCCACAAACAAATTGAGAGCCTGTGTAACTCCGAAAATGGTTAAGACAGTTCTGCTTTGCTCTTGACATGGTCAGCCTAAAATCTATGTGTCAAAACTAATGGCCAAACATTAGGGGGTCTTCAAATTGGGAATAGCATTTGGCTTTGAAAGACTCTCTAGAAGCACCAGTTTGTGTCTTGGTTAATAACCATTAATCCATCTCAATACTGAAGGAACTACCCAAATAATCTTCCAATTCCCTTTCCCTCCAATTTTGAAATCACTTCAAAGTTCTCAATTCACTTGTTCATTTTCTTATTCATTCACTTAGAATACAAATCAATATTTGAGCTTGTCACAAGAGCGGTTCATAAATGACCAGTGCTGGACTATGGAATACGTCAGACTCACCCAGTGAGATTCAAGGGTTGAGAAAGCAGTCTAGTTATCTCTGTTGGTTGACACACTCCCCACCTGGGTTTGGGAGTTGCTGAGTTGAACCCCCTACGGCCGTGTCTGTGGTTAGTAAAAGTCTTTATCCGCAGTCATCAGAGCTACTTTGCTCAAGGCTGACTCATCTGACCCATCTTCAGAGAGTCCCAAGAACAGTCTGTGATCATTACGATTGGACCCAGTAAACAAGTGAGGCACTAGGGATCTGAAGCAACTCTTCCTCGGGTCACGGCCAGGTTGTGGCAGAGCCAGAATGTGACCGGCGTTCAACTTAGAAACCAATCCCTTGCCTCCTGCTGCAGTCACCTCGCAGTGACACTCCCTTGAGCTGTCTGAAGTCAGGGAGGGCCCAGGGGATGCCAGAGTCCTGATCCTTGCTCCCAAGATATTTGCAGTCTAGTTGGAACGAAGGGGAGAGCACTCACGGATGATGGAGGGATGTAAAAGTAAGAGAAGGGTGTAAAGTAGAGAGGTTAGACACCTCCAGTGTTGGTTCTGTCTGTTCAGTAGTAAACCGAACATCACTGAATCACCATGTTTCTTTTGTTTTTCCTATTGAATTGCATGGTTGTTCCGTTGTGGGTTAAGCTGCATGAAGTAGAACTATTCTGTTTGAGGCTCTAACATGAGAAAGATTTTATTGATGTCACGATGACATTTGTTCACAGAGGTGGAATTTTATGTTTTGAGATGTTTGGGGTTAGAGAAATGGCTCAGTAGATAAAGTGCTTGCCACGAATGTATGAGGACTAGAGTTTGGGTCCCCAGAACCCATGTCAAAAAACTATGTCTCACTTGTAATCCTAGCTTTCAGGAGGAAACCAGGGACTCTCTGGGCAAGCCAGCTAGCTAGATGGTCTGAGTCAGCCAGCTTTGTGTTAGGCTGTGTTTACCCTGCTTCAGTAAGGAAAGCGGACAGTTATTTAGGGGGCCACCCAATGTCAAACTCTGACTTCCACATCCACATGCATACATTCCTACCCATTTGCACCTCTACATACTTGCACCCACATACAGACCCACATATATACATCCTTGCATGCCATGCATACAAACACGTGTGTTTATAATTTTAGCATATGTAATCTCAATACCTGGGAGGCTGAGGTAGGAAGATAGTGACCTCAAGGTCATCCTCTACTACCTTGCAGTGCCCCAACTCCAAAAACACCACCAACAAAATGTTGTAGTGCTTGTGGCTCAGAACGCTAACCCACCAATTTGAGTCTTCATGGTAAGACCCCCCCAGCACCACCCCCTCCAAAAAAACCCCACTTTTCTGTATTGTGTTTTATCACTGATCTCTACACAGGCAGACGAGAGCAGAAATCATCAGCCTTTTCATAGTATCATGCTGAATGAGCAATGGCTTTTCTGTCTCTTAGTGACTAAGTAGAAATGAAAAGGTAGAAGGGAGTGAAGCTGAGAACCGGCTGCACTAGTGTTAATGTGTTAGGTCAGCCTTCCAACCCCAGCAAGTGCTCACGTTGCTAGGGAGATAAAAGCACATAGGTCTCCATGCTGGTTGAAAATCTACCAAGGGTAGATAACCCGGGACAGACTCTGTTTCTAACAGAAGGCTCTCTCAAGGGCCCAAGCTGTGCAGGTAAGGACAGATCTGTGCTAGGGACAGAGCCACCACTGAAGACTGCCCTCCCTCTGGCAACAAGGGTCTCTCTCTGTAGGACGTGCTAGCTTCACTGGGTCTTTGCAATTGTTCACTCCTTGCAAACCTTCAGAGAGGACATCTGGAAGATGGAGAGTGTACCATTCGAAAGCTTGAAGTTGCCCTAAACCACAGGAGGTTAGGCAGCAGCATTTTGGGTCGGCACTTGCTCTTCTGAGAGTCTGCTCACCCTTCCCTGCCACCGCCCCTCATGGCATTATTTCATTCTGTTTAAATTCTTTATTTTCCTATGTCCACTTCAGACCATGGGCTCTGTGAAGCAAACACTGCCTTGAGTTTGTTCACTACTGCTGAGCTTGTCTGGGTCAGAGCTTAGTAAATATTTGTTGAATGGCTAGATGGATGGATAGGCATTGGATCAATGAGCAAGTGAACTTAGAGGCATTAAACTCTGGGTGGAAAAAAAAAGTCTTTTCATTCCTTCTGATCATTCATCTTCCAAACAGCTACTATATGTACTGTGGCTTTAGGGAACAGTCAGTACAATTTAATTCCATCCCTTGTGTATAGGACTTAACCAAGGCCTCATTTATTTAGTAAAACTCAAGAATACATTCTCAGGCAGTGTTGGAACAGCAGTGCTAAAGTCTGCCTTCTTGAATCTCTTACTCTTGTTTGAATGGCCAGTGGCCTGGCTCTGTGTACTTTTACTATAAGATGGGCTATAGCATATGAAATGGAGCTATATGTGGGCCGGGCAAAGCAGAAAAAGGAGATAGATAACACCATGGATCAAGACACAGGAGGAGGGGGGGAAAGGAGGTGTGGCCAGGAGGCGCCTTCTAGGGGAAGAACATGGAATGGAAAGTCACATGATGAGAGAAACCGAAGAGTGAGGTGTGTTGATATTGTTAGACCTTGAGGTGTCTCCTGCAACCAGGAGGAAGGGAAGTAGAGTCTCTGGAGAGAGAGAAGACCAGTTTCCGATCAAGCGTTTTCCAGCATGCTTCTTTTCTTCCCACTCTGTCTTTGCCAGCTTGCCATGAAGCCAGAAACAAACTAATCTGTTGCTGTACCAAGCATCCATTCCATACCTTGTGGCCTCAAGGGCTGGTGAGAGATGACTAACATTGCTTTACTCCCTTGAGCCTCTTCCTTGGGTAAGATCAACATTAACCCGTTTTGAAATTCCCTTGGAACTTTGCACTGTCCTCAAAGAGATCCTGCCCCCTCAGGAACAGGCTAGATACTGTTTTTTTGTCTTGAAGAAAATTGCTTTCCCCCTTTCCCACTGCCCCCCCCAATAGGTATTCTTCCTTTGTGCTGTCTTATTGCCTTGTATCTATCTTATTACATGTTTAATTTTAGGACTAAATCCTATTTTTAAATACCGTAGCATATCCAATCGATTGACTTGTTATTACTTCCTGCATCCAACTCTTTGCCTTTAAATCCCATTTCCCTTTGACTGAAATATCTAACTAATGTAGTATAGAAACCTGCAAGTGTGTTTATAACCATTTTATTTGTATGAGATAGAAATGGAAAATCCCTGGATGCCAGAGGTGAATGGGTAAACAATGTATATAACCTCATGCCATGGATTATTACTCATCAGCGAAAGAGAACAGACCATTAACACAGGCAACAGATTGGATGGATCTGAAGAGCATTGTGCTAAGTGAAACAAAAGCTGGTCCCAAAGGGCCCCATGCTGCACAAATTTACTTCTATAATATTCTTGAAGCAACAGAGCCATAGAGATAGAGGAGATGAGTGCTTGCCAGAGGACAGGCATGGGGAGGAGAGAGTGGCTGTCACCCACTCTGGCTCCTTCTACCCTGACAGTTCCTTTGGCTATAGGACAGACTGCAACGGCTCATCTGATGAGAAGCACTCCAACCCCCAGACCAGGGAGCCTGGGAACAGAAGCATGCCAGCCAGCTGGGGTGGCAATATGGGCAAGGAGCAAAGGCTGAGAGAATGGTGGGACTAAGACAGACTTTGACAACATTTACATGAACTATTTCCAAAGCTTTATCTTACTGCTTTAGCTTAAGCTGCCAGCAATCCAGGGTTCCTTTTACAGCATCAGCTCCATAGAAAGTAAGCTCTATGTGACTCTGTGTTTCCAACCTGAGTTTGAATTGCTGATTGAATTTAATTTGGGACACATAACAAAAGTATGGATTCCCAGTACTATTAACAATGAAACTGTTCCCCAGGTGTCCCTGGACACTAATTACTACTCACTTCTTGGGCAATGGCAAAGGTAATTTGAGTTTTAAAGCTCATTACTTAATTAGGCTGATTCTGAGGAGTGTTTCTCAGCCTCAAAAGTCATTCTTTCAGATGTTCAGCATCTTAGAGAAAGTAATAACTAAAACAGATATTTTAAAATATAAATTGTAACTGCTTGAGACATATTGTCTGTAAAACTGGTTTTTACTATTTCTTTGTGTGTGTGTGTGTGTGTGTGTGTGTGTGTGTGTGTGTGTGTGTGTGTGTGTGTGTGTGTGTGTGAGCATGTGTACATGTGCCACTTGTGTGACAGTATCCATGGAGGCCAGAAGAGGGTACTGAACCCCTTGGAGCTCAAGTGACAGGCAGTGGTGCACCACCCAGTGTGCATGTTGGGAATCAAACTCAGGTGTGCTGCAAGAGCTGTTAACCACTGGGTGGATCTTCCAGCCCTGAAAAGTGATACTTTTAAAAAGGTAACTTTAGTGTCATTTTAAAAAAGAGAGGCTGAATATTTTACATGAAGTCAGTGATTCTCCCTCCACAGATAATAGAAGATATTCAAAACACACACACACACACACACACACACACACACTCAAAGGAAAGTTAGTCAGGGTGCAGTGGAGACTCAGTGTGTATTAACACTTTCTGGTATATGCCCCTGCACAAGATGCCTATCCTTGGGCAGAAGTTAGAAGTACCACCTCCCTCTGGATTCATGATAAGCGATTTTCTACTTGGGTCCATCTTCTTTGGGGTATCATAGTTTATTGTGTAACATGCTGTTAGATATACTGATCATCTGACTTCAGTTCCCCTTAAATAATCTAGATTCAGGGTGAAGGAGCAGACCAGGACCCTGGGCAGGGTGTGTGGCATGTGTCTCTTTTCCTTCCCATATGTTCTAGGACAGGGAAGCCAGTCTGCCGAGGAGCTCATGTGTTTCTGCAGTGTGTGGTAAGCAGACAGACTGGAAGTGATCTTTGCAAGGTTTCCGTGGGCACACATTAGGCCTTGGCAAAAAGAGGCAAGGACATGTGTCATTTCTAGCCATTTGGTGGATGCCCAACAGTAAATAAGGAAATAGAGAAAGTGATTATTTCTGAAAAAGTAAAATCCAGAGATAAGGTGGGTCTCATAGCCTTTGGTACTAGGCAGCCCAGGCCACTGGGAGACTTGTGGGTAGAGTCAGGCACTATGTTCCAGGTTTTCTACTTATTAAAGTTCAGCTTGCTTTCCAATTCAGACCTGTTTTTAGTGGCTACTTAAAATTCCCTATCTTGAGAAGACTGTAGCACAGATGCCAAGCTTAATAGGCAAAAAGGGTCATAATAGATTCATGATGTTTGCAAGCTATTGAAGATGGGGTGACATCATATGTGTGGTATCTGATGACCTTGGTCCCCCTCAGATCCTACCCAGCACTAATGTTCTGTAATACTGTATGTGTGTTGTTTGTACATAGCCCAAGGGAAAGTTACAGCAACCCTATTTAAAATATGTTAGGTAATGATGCCATGGCTTGACTTTTCAGAAACAACAAAACCATCCTATGTGTAGCAAGTCTATTACTGAAAAGCTTTTAAATCTTCGTAGCACATTATGTCCTTCAGATGGTTGATTTGCATATTTGCTTTAAATCACGGTGGCTTTGAAAATAACTGTATAAATGTGGTCACCACGAATGACTCTGAGCATTCAAATGCTGAGCTTTCATTTGCTTTGACTTGAAGAGCCAGTGTCGAGAGTCATAGAGTCATTAAACTCGGTGGAAGAAAGCAGCGAGCAGGACAATGTTGTCCATTTTCCCCCCCATAGGACTTTTGAATGCATTAGTCCAAGGCTGGTCTACTGGCAAGACTATTTTGATAAAATGTGGTGGTCTCTGCCGGGTTTTCTGTTCTTTCCCTTTTAACCCTCAGGGTGGAATGTTAAAGGTCTAGCCTACAGCTTGGCTGGCTGGGGAGGATTCTGAGATGTGGGCCGCTGCTGGCCGCTGGAGCTGCCTCATGTATACTAAGCCATAGTACCTTGACAGTCTGTCCCTGAAGGAAAACCCTGAGGATGGAATACTTCTACCAGCCCAGAAGTGACGTTATTGACTAATGCCCTGCCTCCCCTCTTCTTTCTCATTCCAGAAACAGAGTTATCAGTCACTGCTGAGCTAGTGCCTACCTCATCCTGGAACATTTCAAGTGAAATCGACAAAGGTACGTGGAGGGGAAACACGGGCAGGGGAGGAAGGAGGAGGCAAAGCTTACCCATAAGCCTAGGCCTGCTCTTCCTTCAAATGAACCTCTGTCCACATCATTAAGAGGAGGAGGCTGAAATAAACCCCCAGCTCACATTGTGATGACTTAACATTCAATTATTTGGAATTATTTCTGAAGAAGTCTTTCTTTTTTTCTTTTCTTTTCTTTTTCTCTTCTTCCTCTAACATGTTCCACATGGTTAAAATGCTTCAAGATGTGAAGCGGGGCCATTCCTGACCTTCCTGCCTCTGCATCTAGTGCATCTCGTTTGGGGGATTTGATCCAGCCTAAGCCAGGACTGATGAGAGCCGTTGGCTGGGTGACCTTTCTGGACAGGCATTTGATGTGCTTGCGGGGTTCAGGACCCAGCATTCGGGATGCTTGTAATTGCCTGTGTGTGCAGACAGCAGCTTCCTATGTGCACGTGGGAAGCATGTTCCCACCGTGGAGTTGTGGCTTTGCATTAATTAAGGCCTGCCATGTGCTTTGGCTAGTCTGAGGAGAGCCTATGGCCTGGGCACGACAAGGCCCAGGTGTTTGGCTCTGTCTGCCTTGAGCCTCATTTCTATTTAGTCCCCTTTGTCTTGTCTCTGTGTCTCTAACTGGATTCCAGGTTCTTCTAGTAGTTCCTGTTTCTCAATCTGGCTTGTCCTTCTGGTTTTTGTTTTTTGTTTTTGTTTTTGTTTTTTCTTTGCTAATACCCACCCTCCACCTTCTGCAAGGAGCTAATTCTTTCTCTTTCAAGACTGAACAGAAGCTCTATGGCATTCACAGGCTTCTTCAGTCCCTTGTAGGAAGTACCCTCTCTCTCCTTGAAACTTCCATCTCCTCATTCATTCATTCATTCATTCACTCATTCACCCAGTGATACATTGCTTAAACTCTTATTACTTTCTTCTCTGGGTACTCTTCGTAGAATTAGGATCCAGAAACTGATTTCTTTTGTGTACAGTCTTCTCTTAACTAACTCAGTACCTTAAACACCCATCTTCCCTTGAGGCTGGGAGAGATATTTCTACAAGTCTGTCTTGTTATTTGGTGGTGGTAGGGCATGGATTCTGGTCTGTGTTAAATCCCCAAATAAATGTGAATAAAATGATGAATCCACCATACAGCGCAAGAGGATATTTTGATACTTCAAGTGTACAAATACTCGTCTCCAACAACTCACTGAGTTTCTCCTTTGGCTTAGGTGTGGTTCTGAGTTCTGGGACTGCAGTGGTAAAAGGAGTTTGCACCCTTTTCCTATCATCCTGATACAATATCTGAAGGGAAGGAGGGGCTTTATCCAGGCTCATGGCTTGTGAGGGTATAGTCGATCATGGTGGGGAAGACATGACAGAGTTCCTGGTGGCTCACAGCTGTGGCAGTGGGGTTGTGAGGCTGGTTGCAGACCCGGGGACAGAGAAGTCAGGCTGGAACTTGGACTGGGCAATAACCCATAAGGCCACTCCTCAGAGGGACCCACGACTTCTAGCTACATCCTGCCTCCTAAAAGTTCCACAGCCTCTCCCAAACAGTGCCACCAGCTAGGAACCAGGTATTCAAACACACGAACCTGTTCAAACCATTAACAGCTCAAAAGTCACCTCCAAAGTTTCCTTTTGCGACCAGCTCTCCTATCACTAAAGTCCTCACTGGGAAAGTGTTCCCTGATTTAGGAGAGATTGCATCATAGAAGAGCACAGTAGATGTCACAGTTTGACTGGCGGGACTTTATTAGGCATTTCAGAATGCCAGCAGGAGAGAGAGAGAGAGAGAGAGAGAGAGAGAGAGAGATCTTATTTTTTTTCTAGCATTGAATTTGATCTAGATTTTTTAAAATGGTATTATCCATTATTCCTCTTCATACGAGGTACTAACACAAGACCTAGGAGACAGTAGATTTCTAATGTATGTTTATGGGATATTTTTAATGGGAAGAGGAGATAAAGACCACCAGACATTTGCTTAGTGCCTGTCCTGTGGCAGCTGCTGTGGTAGATGCTTTCAATGTGTGAACTCACTGTGCAAGCTCCTTGTGGCACCAACAGACTCATCACATCATGATCTACTACATGCGGATCATCAGCCTCCCATTCTCCGTAACAAGAAGCCTGTGTGGGCGAGACAGGCCACGAGGCTGCTGGGCGAGAACTCAGCCTGCCTGGCTTGCAGTCTCCTCACCAGCACTGTTTGTAATGATAGTTGCCTTTTGAGAAGTAAATGGTATGGTGGTGAGCTGTGGGTAGTAGGCAGGAGAAAAACCACCCAGGGTCTTTCATTTGTTCAGAAGAGCCTTTCAGAAAACATGGGAGCTTTCTAGTGATTCTTACGTCATGTTTTGCTATATGATTAATGGAGACTAGTCTATAATTCCCATTTAGAATTAGAAAGAGAGCTGCTTAAGTAATCTACTTATTTATTCATTGTTTAAATCTTTATTGATTTCTTTCCTGGGTAGCATTTGAAAACTTAGGATCCATAGATGAGTCAGGAAAGGGATCCTGTTCCCTGTTCCACGAACTTGGAACTTTCATTGCACATAGTGACACTCAAATATATAATTAAAGCCTTTGGGTTACTTTCAGAGATGGAGCTATGGCAGGCGGAGCATATTCCCTAAGCCTATAGGCAAGCTGGTGGAGATAAAAATAAAATCCACTGCCAGGCTGGCCCACAGAGGAATGACTGGGTTTTAGAAATTAAGACGGTACTCGGTGCTTTAGTGAAGGTCAGTGATGAGGAGATAAGCTGCAGGTCCTATGGGCATATGGGAAGTATGTGTGGTTCTTAGGTGGTGCCAGGACCCCAGCCATGGTCTCCAGGCCTTTCTGCCCAGCAAGCCAGCTGAGTACACTTTCTCCCTGCAGCCACAAGAAGAAGCAGTGAAAGAAAAGCCCCTGCTGGGTACACTACAATGCCTTCCTTCTCACCTGTCCATTCCACCTGGCCTCCACAGCCTCACCTTGAAAGCCAGCCACTGCTGACAGGTTGTGGGGATGGTTTCTGAAAATGACTGCTTCAGAAGGAAATACCATCTAACGTGAATTGATGTTCAGGGGCTCACCTCAAGACCAACACGGAGTGTTGGAGTAAATGTGTGGAGAGCCCCATGCCATTGACAGGCTCAATGACAGGAGGCCTCAGAGGTTCTTTACAGAAGCCGGATGTTTCTTTTGGAGGAAATGACTGGAAATGGCACCTGTAGGGAGCAGAAAAGAAGGGGGCCTGTGGCTACAAGAAATTGTAAGGCTCACCTCCAACCCTAAATAGGCCTCTGTGGTCACAAATGGGTTGGGGAATATTGTTTAATGGAGATCTGGCTTTCTTTCCCAGCTTGGAACTTTATACGTTATAGAGACACTGGTTCTGACTAGTATGAGCTCTGGTCTTTACCGTGAGCCCTGGCTTCCTTTGGTCTAAGGCTGTTTTCTTGGCCAAGAAGAACACCCGTGGCTTCTCTGTCTTTGCAGAGCTGGGATGGCTACGTGCACACTACAATGTACAGATCTTGACTTGGCACCTTAACCCAGAGATTCGTCATCAAGAGCCATGGCAAGTTCCTAGCTCAGGGGTAGTTGCCACCCCTTGTGTCTTGATTCATCCTTGACATACAAGTAGTCTGTGTTAATTGTATCAGGTGACCTATAGCTTGGAGATCCATTATCAGCTAGGCCAAATAAGGAGGCAGAGTCATTATATTGTGCTCCTAATTATATAAATTTGGAACAATGGCAGGGGTTAAAGGTGACAGGGTACATTGACGCTTAGCATGCTGACAGTCCTTCTGGAACTTGGGTCTTGGAGAGCTTACTCCATTTTGTGTTCTGTCTTCAAAACTGGCATCTAACTGAAGGACTTTCTCATCAAATCCCAGGGATTGCCACCTTGTGTCTAAGATTCCCAAGTTGAGCAGTTTGAGCCTTAGCAACATCTACTCCTGTTTACACAGTGGCCAGCAGTGGAACCATAGAACAAACCAGAGAAGCTTAGCTTGGGGGTAATGGTTGGTCCATGCACAACGGCTTAGTGATTCACCACTGTGTTTTTATTTTGAATTTCATCTTGCCCTGTGCCTTGTTCCAACTCTGCACTGACCATACTGGCTTCCTTTATCACCTCTGGAAAGCCAAGCTCTTTGCTGTTGGAGGGCAGCTTGCACTGCCCTTTCCTCTCCCTGGGGTCTGCTTGCACTTGCTCTTTTTCTGTCCATCTGAATGGTTTTAAGGCAACCCTTCTTAAAGAAACTTGCTACTGGCCTAGAAGCAGCTGCCCTCCAGTAGCAGCTTTCTCTGAGACTTTTGCTGGTCCTTTCTGTTCAACAAACCCATTCAGTTTTGCAAACAGACTCTCCAAAATGAGGCCTGTGGAATTCTGTCAGAAAACAGAGGGACTAATGGCCCTCATGGTCCATCTTAATTCTTTAAAGCTGCTCACAGGAGAGGATTGCCACTAGGCACCCTTGCTTGTCCCTGCAGCTTTAGTACCTCACACCAAAGTTCCTTGTCTGCAGCTCTTAAGGGACATTCAGCTGAGAGGAGGGAGGCCAGTAGGGTGCTCAGAAGGTGGCCAACTTCCAAAAAATAAAACAAACAAACAAACAACCCAGCCCTCAGCAGAAAGAGCAGTCCAACAGCTTGGTAGTGTGTGTGCAGGCAAGATTGTTTATCACTTACAGTTGAAAGAGATTTTTGCCTTCCCCTGCCATGAGTCTGTGGTACCCTACTCCTTTGGTACCATTTTTGGTCATTTCTAGCCAAGACAATTCACATTTTTGACCAATAAATAATCACAGTTCACAGAGAGCAGGTCTCTTGACTGTCACAGGGTTTCTCGTTGCCTGCAGGTTCCATGGGTGGATTCAAGCCTGCTTCTTTCTGAGGTTGTGAGGGATTCTCCTGGTGGATCCACTTTGGTAGTAGCTTGGGAGTTTGGCCTTAAACTCCATCTGAAAAGCTGTGGACCAGGATTGTGCTTATGGGGGTCACAGGCAGCCATGGATTTGTGGTCTTGGTCGATCTAAATAAAGGCCTATGAGGCTTTTAGGCACAGGGGCCTCTTGGTGAAGGGCATGGGAAGAGGGACAGCCACCTGGATCCTGCCTTAGCTCCTCTGTTCCTCTCTTGTACCTTGGCTATGCTACCGTAGCGCCAAGCTTTTCACTGTCCCCACCCTATTTCAGGCCTTTGCCACACTTGGCTGTTTTCTCTGGTGAGATCTGCCCCCTGCCCCCCCGCCCCCGCCCAGCCTTTGCTGTCAATAAAGGCCCAGGTCAGGCATCACTAGTTCCTGTAAAGCTTTCTTGACTTCTCCTTCCACATCAGTGTTCCCACGTGCTCCTTGTCTCTTGCTAGGCCATGCCTTTATCCCCGTATGTTCTTTTCCTCTCCGTCCTTCATCTCTCTGGAGAGGGTCTCTGTTGAACATCTTCATTTCAAGTAAAGCTCTCATGGATTCCCCCTTCTAGGGGCAGAGCCAGGCAGGAAGCTCACTGTACAAGTGGCTTCGGGAGGGCTCAGAATTTCACACTTCAGGCCTCTGGACCAGGAATCACACTTTTGAGTCCTGGTAGCTCAGTAGTTGGAATGATTAAGTGGATGAGTTAAATCAGAAGGAGGAAGCAAAAGGTATTAGTGTAGCCCCCAGAAACTGGAAGAAGCAAGGAATGGGTTCTACCTCACACTCCAGAGGAAGCTCCCTCCTGCTAGACTCTGGACATTTAACTCCAGAACCAGGATAGATTATATTTTCATTGTTTTGAGCCTTCAAGCTGAGGATAATTTGTCACAGTAATGTCAGGCGAATAATAAACAGACTCAGGCAAATTGCCCAAAGTCACTGGATAGTGAACCCAAAGTTCAAATCCAATCTGCTAATAACAGATTATATTGTCTCAAATCAAATATAATTTTATGATACAAATTCCTTAGATGTGTTTAATGGAAGAGATGTCCTGAGTGAATACTGCAGGTAAGATGGGTGCTGGAGACCGAAGATCAAGAAGCAATCATGAACAAGGCAAAGCAGTTTTATCTTTGGATGGTGTTAGTGGTTTGAGTATGAAATACCCCATAGGCTCTTGGGTTGCCGCTGGTGGCACCGTTTTTTGGAAGGTTGTGGAACCTTTAAAAGGTGGAGCCAAACTGGAGGACTAACTAGATCACCAGCAGCCTTGTAGGCATTATATCATTTCTCACCCAGGTCTCTCTTTCCTGATTGACACGTGTCTCCACCTCCTTCTGTGCCTTTTCCTCCCATCTCTCCAAGAGGGCTCCCACAACCATGAGCCTAGATAAATCCTTCCTCTTCTAAGGAAGCGCTTCATTCTGATACCGTAGAGATGAGGAAAGTAATTAACACAGACATCCTTCAGTTCAGTGAGAGAAACTTTAAACAATTACTTTCACCTTTATAGATGTACTCAAAATCATTTCAATCCAACAGTGATAGCTGTTACAAAGGAGGAGTATTTTATTTTATTCTGGAAACAAACAAACAAACAATTCTTGCATGCTCCTTGGTAGGCCCAACTAAAAGCCGGCGGAGGTAGGGTCAGCTGTGTATCCTCTCTGGTCTACTCCTGTGAGTTTGAATGCTCCAAACTGTGCCTCGGCCCTCTGGAGCTTGTGAAAGTTGGTCCACCATGAAACAAATCTCTGAGGATAGAGACCCACAAAAGAAGGCAGTAATGCTTCTCCATATGCGAGCTCTGCAACCCATTACAGACATCATCAAGAGGCAGTGGGGTGTGGGAGGATTTCTTCAGACAAGGTTGAAAAATTTGGCATTCCTGCGCCAGGCCAGATTTCCTGGAGGGCTGTGAGGAACTCCCTAATTACCCTTCATTCTGGCCAGTGTTGTTTCAGAACAGCTCTCGCCAAGAGCTCATGCTTCAATATCACGCTGCCTGGTTGTATTGCATCCGATGCTCACGTGCTCAGAAAAACTACCCATAGCCTTGTTGCCTGAGCAGAGTAGGACGTTCAGGCCCCCACGTGCCTCAGGGGTTCTTGGCTCTGCTTCCAGTTGTCACAAGGAAGGCGGATTTACTCTTACCTTTTTTTTTTTTTCAAATGAGTCCATTTTTATGGGCCCTAAGGTACACCTGACCATCTTCGGCCTCTGGAATATGCTAGTGTAGAGTTCAGACCGACTTGTAAGGATGTCTTGTCAGTGACCTTTGATTATCTTCTGGACTCAGAAGGAGAGGTTCTTCTAAAGTACCTTTTCCAGTACTTTAACATCAGCATTACTCCCCAAAATTATATCCACTCATCCACTCAGTAGTTACACGTACTAACTATGTGTCAGGACCACACAGTGGTGAAACAGTTCACTTTTTGAATGGTTCCTGCTCACTACCATCAAAACCCTAGGTAGACACTGCTGTGTCCATTTTTTGTTTGTTTGTTTTTGTTTTTCGAGACAGGGTTTCTCTCTGTAGTTTTTGTTCCTGTCCTGGGTCTTGCTCTGTAGACCAGGCTACCCTCAAACTCATAGAGCTTCGCCTGGCTCTGCCTCCTGAGTGCTGGGATTAAAGGCATGTGCCACCACCACCGGGCTTGCTGTGTCCATTTTATGGATAGGAAAACAAGTCAGAGCAAAGTAACTCAGCTAATAAAAAGCAAAGCCAGAATGTTGTGCCTCAGTACCCACTGTAAGCTATTTCTATTATATTCTGGTTCATTAGATTTATTACAGGAGTTATGTGATTTAATATATTTATAACTTTGTATATTATGTTAGTCTGGTCCTAAGAAATTTGTGTGATTTTTTTAAAAAGCAGGAAAAGGATGTAGACTGAACCCTGTTCAACAACAGCTTGTCCTTTTGCTGCTGTGGCCAACTACCTCTTTACAGTTTTAAGTAGTTCAGATCTTGCTCTTAAAGACTCTACAGACCAAATTTGGCATCGTCTTGTTTTTTCCTATTTTTCCCCTTATGTTATCCCACATGAGTCTGTTGTTTCCTTGCATGCTCCTTACTGTGCTAATACCACCCGAGGTAGTGTTAGCCACTCATCCTCTCTGGCCCATTTCCCTGTGATAGTAAGCACTGGATAACAAAATTAATAATGTGCATTCCTCTCTAAGATGCTAAAAGTCTAGTAAGAGAAAGAAACTAAGTAAAGTGGGTACATGCCTTAGTTTGGGTTTCTATTGCTGTGAAAAGACACCATGACCATAGCAACTCTTTACAAAGAACACATTTAATTGTGGTGGCAGCTTACCATTTCAGAGGTTGAGTTCATTATCATCATGACAGGGACCATGGTGACTTGCAGGCAGACATGGTACTGGAGAGGTAGCTCTGAGTCCTACATCTTTGAGGCAACAGGAAGTTGATTGAGACACTGGGCTATATCTGCAGCATAGAAAACCACAAAGCCTGCTCCCACAGTGAAACTCTTCCTCCAATAAGGCCGTACCCATTCCAACAAAGCCACACCTCCTAATAATGTCACTTCCTATGAAATTATGGGGGGCAATTATATTCAAACTACCACATTCCACTTCCTGGCACCTACAAGATTGTAATAATATCGTAAGGCAAAACTCATTTAGTCCAACTTCTAAAGTCCTCATAGTCTATCACAGTCTCAACAATTTTTTAAAGTTCAAAGTCCTTCTGAGATTCATGCAATCTCTTAACTGTAATCACCTGTAAAAATCAAAATAAAAAAGCAGATCACATACTTCCAATATATGATAATGCATTTCTATTATTGGATAATGCATATCCAATACAAGATATGCATTACCATTACAAAATGCAGGGAAAGGAGCATAGTGAGAGCATACTGGACCAAAGCAAGATCAAAAACAAGCTGGGCAAAGTCCAAACTCTGCATCTTCATGTCTCATGTCAAAACACTCCAGATCTCCAACTCCTTTCAGCTTTGTTGACTGAAAAACACTTCTTTCTCTTGGGTTGGTTCCACTCCCTGTTAGCAGCTCTCCTCTGCAGGTATCTCAGGACCCTGACATCCCTAACATACTGGGTTCTTCAAGGCAATTCAGGCTTCACTTCACAGCTTCATGCATTGGCCTCTCTATTAGGCCTCCATTCAGGGACACACTTCCTCAAACAAGGCCATACCCACCCCAACAAACCCACACCCCCTAATACTGCCACTCCCTATGAGATTATGGGTACCAATTATATTCAAACTACCACAGTACATGATAGGTGAGTGGGTGATGCGCTTCATACAACTCATTGGGGATGGCAACTCTGGAGCTGAATATTATAGGATGGAGAAGAAATATGAGACAAAGGAACACATCTGGCCATACCCTGCTTCTCTTCTCTGCCCAAATGAAAGTCAAAATTGCATGTCCATTTTCTCACACAATTCTCCCTGGATTTTTTTCAAACAATGTTTTCTTATTCATAATTAGGTTTCTGCTCTTGTCATTATACAAGACATAATTGCCATCCCAGAATATGAAAAGGATGAATGTGCACAATCTCTTAGTTAGAAGAGGCTTGTAAGAAGTATTTATATCATCAAACAGCATGTATTGCTCTTATGTTTTACCACAGAATCAGCTTTGTTATCAACATTAATTATAACAACATAATAATAAAATATAGCAATAATTCCTAATAATTATAGGGTAGCTTCCACACACCAGACAACGTAAATAGTATCTTATGCAAATGATCTATTTCTACTTGTTACCAGGAAGCTAGAGCTTAGAGAGACTAAACATCTGTTTCATTTCTGCTGCTATGATAAAATACCCTAACCAAAAGCAGCTTAGGGGAGAGGGGCTTTATTTTGGCTCACAATTCCAGGTTACAGTCCATTACTAGAGGGAAGTCACAACATCAGGAGCTTGAGACATCACATTCATAGTTAAGAACAGAGAATAAGAAAACACACACCCTCAGTCACCTGCTTGCAGTCAGCTCAGTTTCTCGGCTCATACAGTTCAGAATCCTCTGCCTAGGGAATGGTGCTGCCCAAAGGTGGATTTGGTCTTCTTACATCAGTTAACTTAAAAGATTCTATAGACCTCTTCACAAACCAGTCCAATATAAACAATCCATCATTGGGACTCTTTTCCCCAGGTGATAGGTTGTGCCAAGTTGACTACAGAATAGGAACAGTGTATTTTGTTCCACTGCTTTTGGGTCTGTGGTTAGGCAGATCATAGACAAGGGAGGGCGTAGTGGAGCCAAGCATCTCCCTTCAGAGGGCTAGGGTCCTACTACCCACTCAAGGCCATGCCTCAGTGACCTAAGATCAACCCATTAGGCCATGTCCCTTAGAGATTTCATCATCTCTGAGTAACACCACAGGCTGGGACCAAGCCTTTAACGCATGACCTTTGGAGGACATTTAAAATCTAGACCAGAGCTGGGGACATTCTTTGGCTAATTTTTCAGTTTTCTTCCACTTTTAAAAATTGTATACCTTGGGAATTCTTGGCATGTCCTTGACATGAGTTTAATGGAAACAGACTCATAAATCCTCCCTTTTCCATCATTTTATGAAAAAGATTTATTATAAAACTCTTACTGAGATTATTACAAATTATCATTAAATCATTTCATGCATTGTTTTCCTGTCATATGTATAAGACTGTCTGGAGGGCACTGCTTTGGGAATGTCTTTTCTAATAAAAATTGACTTGGTTTTGGACAATAGGAGCAGTGTTTTTCAAGCAAAGTCTGAGCTGTCTGGGAGGAGAAAGAAAATATACCAGAGTTGTCACCGGACTCTGAAAGTCAGAGGGATGGGGTACTTAGCTTCACTCTCCTGATGACATTCCATGCTGAAGGTGGGTCCCTGTAGACTGCTCCCTCAGCGTCAGCTCCTGGGGCAGGCAGCCAACATCCTGAAGCAGCTGCCATTTTCCTTGGGTGATTCATGTGTGAAAGTGTCTCCCCCAGAAGAATGTGGGCCATCATGCTCTTCCCAGAGCACGGCTCTTATCATCCCAGAAGTGTTTGCTCATGTAAATGCATCCCAGTTGGAAAGTTTAAAGATGTGAAGGATGGTTGTCCCATCCTAATACGTAACCCTCTTAGTCTGTAGTGTCTCATATTTGGCTACATTAGTTTTAGTTAACAGACCTGGGCCTTACATGTGAGCTTATGTAAGTTTTCATATTACATCACAGACAAATTTAGAATGGCCATGAATCTCTGTCTCACAATCCAAATGGTTTAGCTCAGTGTTCCTATCATGCATTATGAAGCCTTGAATTTGGACGTAAGGCTCTATCCATGTATGTGGTGCTGGTGATATGGGTAACATCCAGATCATTGCTATCTAATTCTTCTCTACTCTTGAGTTTTTTCCCCCTTGTTAGATAAGAGACAACAGTACGGAATCAACCGCCAGCAACATTCAAAAGGAGTCCTTTTTTTTTTTTTCCTTTTCCTCCTGTCTTCTTTTCCCAGGAAAAATAGACATGCTTCTTCATTCATATTTTTATTATGCAAAATATGTTGTTTCTGAGTGAGAACTGGGTAGGGAGTGATATTTTTACAGCAGGTAGAAATGCCATCAAAATGTGAATATGAGTTTGACGTTTCTTGGGGATCATTTAGCCCAGTCTGCCCTGTGTTTAACAGACATGACCCAGAGAGAAGAATGAACCACACACCCAGGATCTTTGTGGCAGAAGTAGGAGCATATCAGTCCTAACTGCACAGATTCAGGGGTAAGGACCAACCCATCAGGTTTCAGGGGACACTATCAAGGCAGCATTAGGTTGGCCACAGTCTGTAAGATGAATCACTAAACAGTCTTATTAATAAAAAACCCAGAGACAGATATTGGGGCAAATTCTGAAAGATCAGAGAAGCAGAACAAGCCACAGCCAACCTCACCTCAACAACTCCTCACCTGATCCTGTTTCCACGAATCCTCAGACTGAAAGCTTCTGAGTCCTCACCTGAATGGATCTCAGCTGAACTGCTGCTAAAAGCCTCTAGTTCCTGGTCCTCAGGCCTTATATACCTTTCTGCTTCCTGCCATTACTTCCTGGGATTAAAAAACGTGTGTCCTTCCCAAGCAAAGACATGAGATCTCAAGTGCTGGGATTAAAGGTGTGTGCCACCATGCCTGGCTCTGTTCCCAGTGTGGCCTTGAACTCACAGAGATTCAGACTAACTCTGCCTCCCAAGTGAGAAGATTAAAGGCATGTGTGCCACCATTTTCTGGCCTCTATGTCTAATTTAGTGGCTGTTCTGTTCTCTGACCCCCAGATAAATTTACTAGGGTACACAATATATCAACCACAACAGTCCTTTGGAAACCTCAAGGTGAAATTCTCAGTTAGCTCCCATTGTACTTTGCTCTCATTTTAAAAATAAGGATGAAAAAAAATCCAATGGGTTTTATTTGAAAACCTTACTCTGTATGGTGCTATCATTTATCCATAGTAAAATTTTGCTGTTTTTAGTTGGGGGGAGGGTATATGTGCCCATGAGTTTGGGTGCCCTTGGAGGCCAGAGGTGTTGGGTATGCCTAGAGCAGAAGTCACAAGCAGTTGTGAACTGCAGGAAATGGGTATGTGAAATAGAATCTGGGTCCTCTGGAAGAGCAGCAAGTGCTCTGAACTGCTCATCTATCTTTCCAGTCCTCATCTTTCCATAGTTTAAAATTTATGCTTTCAATGGAACCTAGAATGTTCAAAATCATAGAAAGGGAAAAATAGAAAGGTGGTTTCCATGAGCTGAAAGGAAGGGAAAGAGGAAAATATTTCCTGAGTGAGGGGGTTTAGTTTAAGAGTAAGAAAAATGTCTAAATGTAGCTGGTGTAGAGTACTGTGATGACCATAGAGTACTGTGATGACCATAGAGTACTGTGATGACTGTAGAGTACTATGATGCTGCAGATTACTGTGATGCTGGTAGAGTACTATGATGACCATAGAGTACTATGATGAATGTAGAGTACTGTGATGCTGCCAGTACTGTGATGACTATAGAGTACTGTGATGACTGTAGAGTACTATGATGCTGCAGATTACTGTGATGACTGTAGAGTACTGTGATACTGTAGAGTACTGTGATGCTGATAGTGTAGTGTGATGCTTCATAGTGCTGTTGCCACAGAGTACCATGATGTCCCAGAGTGCTGTGATGCCACAGAGTGTTGTGATGCCACAGAGTGCAGTTGTGGCAGAGTACTGTTGGAGCAGAGTGCTGTGGCTGCACAGTGCTGTGATGACACAGAGTGCTGTTGCTGCAGCATGATGCTGTAGAGTGCTGTGATATGACAGAGTACTTTGATGCAACATAGTGTTGTGATGACCTCAGAGTGCTATGATGCTGTAGAATGCTGTGATACCTGAAGAGTACTGTGATGCCACAGTGTTGATACCCACAGTTCTGTGATGGACACAGAGTACTGTGAGTGTACTTGATGCCAAAGAACTGTTTTCTTTCAGTGGTTGTAAGATGCTGTTATGAGTTTTGATCACAGTAAGAACATACAGTTTCCTTCACGGAATTTGGAATCTCCAGTGCCCTTTCTACCTACCTCCCCATTAAGGCCCCGAGTGCCCTGAAGTAGACTAATAACAAAGCTGATTTTTTTTAGTTGTGTGTGTGTGTGTGTGTGTGTGTGTGTGTGTGTATGTGTGTGTGTGTGTGTTTTCCAAAATGATCTCACACTTGTCATTGCAAAATATGGAAAAAAGCATGGCTGGCCTCCTTAGCACCATTTTACAAATGAATAAATTCAGCCCCAAAGTTATACAGCTGTAGTTAACAAAGTTGCTGCTAGAACCCAAGAATGGCATTCTCAAAGTCAAACAAGACCCAGTGTAAACACTTTAAATCAATGCCTAACATTTTTACTTGTTAACCTGGACACAGACAGGTCATTTGGAAAGACTTTTTAGAATTTCCAACTCTGACTTGATCTGAATATTTTGAACACAGATTAATTTTATCACCGCATTATCTAAACACGGATTAACTGGAGTTTTACTACATGGTAAGGACCATGGCAAGAACTTCCTAGACTTTATCATTTACTAGGAACCATTCCAGGTACCCTTGCTCTGGTAACTTGTTTATCAGAACAAACTACTTACTTTTTACTTAGAAGACATATCTCCATTAATTGAGGGTAGGAGTGTCAGCATTGGGGGACACAGGAGGCACAGTTCCCCACTGTCACCCTCCTTGCCTGGGGAGTTCCCCTCAACTTTTAAGGACCTTGACTCAGCTCAAATCAGGATTTGTGGCTTTAATGCAGAAAAGAATTTCACGTCCATGCAACATATGAATCAGAGAAGGAATTGAAGAAAAGTGGTTATTATCAATGTAAGCATGGAGGTCAAGAGAAAAATACTCAAAAGAAAAGACATGACACCCTCTGAACATAAATACGTCTATCTAAAAGAAGAGAGGCATGAGACATACCCAAGTGTGGGCACGGGTTCCCAAAGGGACCGTCGCAGCTCATTGTTTCTTTCTTTGTTTTGTTTTATAGTAATTGTATAGGATTTGGGTGGGATTTGAAGTTATTATATTTAAGAGATTCCAAGGAAACCTAGTTGAGGTCACTTGGTAGTTCCTGAGGGACACCTAATAGGATTTCAACTGATCAGTTAAAAGTCTAGCCCACAGGGATCCAGGGAGGTATCAGTTTGTGTGAGATCCTCAGGTGATATCTAGGAAAGAATGAGGTTCTCCTCAGGGTCCTGTACATTCCAGCCTTCAGCCTGAGTTGTTGCTCCTTTAACATTAAGTATCTCTGTACAAAAGGGACAGTAACTCTGTGCAGGCAGCAAATGTGAATTCTGTTGGAGTTCTTGCTTTTCAGCTGATGAGAGGCTCCAGTCACACTCTGGGGTGAAAGGCTCTCTCCGCTTCTCTCGTCTCCATGGTTTTCCCCATTCCTCTAGCCCGCCTCAGCACGTGCTAACCACCCTCCATGTGCTTAACATACTTTATGCCTTTTAACCCACACATCAGTCTGAGGCAGCAGAGCCTACAAGAGCTTAACATCTGAAAGAATTTGCCTGTCTGAGGAGACAAGTGAAATGATCAGGATTTGAACCCAGGTCTCCCCGCTGCTTCCCTGCTGCTTCATTTGCACAGTGTGTGTCTTTTGATCCACTGTCGACTCTCAGTATTGATGATGTCATCTGCATGGCTGGAGTAGTGTCCAGGGATGGACACTGGTTGGCTCATAGTCTACTTCTTGAGGGACTTCTAAATTTCACCCAGAAATTCTGGTTAGAAATTTGATTCAGTTGCTGAAAGCACTGAAATACAGCTTTCATGTTCATGCACAATTTGCCTTTTCGTTTTCTTTTATTATCCTGAGACTTACTGTAAATCACTCTCTCCCATCAGTCCTGGGGGTTCTGATTATGTTCCTGGGGTCCTGCTAAGAGCAAGGGCAGTAAATTACTGCCACTTTGTTTGAAAATTTTTTTAGCCACAGTACATTAGCTGCTTTTGTTTGCTTTTCCACTGGTGGTGTGCACACTTCTGTTTCAGAATTTGTGTTTCTTGAATGTCTCATTTGTGAATAGTGTAGCTTGCAGGATGGAAAGATTGGAGAAAAAAATATGAAAGTGGGTGTCCTGTTTGTCGTTTGTAAGATCTTAAAGCTTCTGTCATGAATAATGAATTATGGAGTCTTTCTCTCTCTTTCCCGTGGGTACACACACACACACACACACACACACACACACACACACACTCACTCTTAGTCTCCTGTTTTCTCCCAAGCTTTCCATTTACTCCCTTTCTCCTTAAGCACTTGCTAAATGACCAATATGATGCTTGGCTGTGGAACAAATAGGAAGAAATGCATTCTCTAGGCTTCCCTGGGTATTTTTGTTTATTTGGAAGATTCGTACATCAGAAGGTCAGGGGATGCCTTTTATTGTAAGTTTCTGTTCCAAATTTCCTGACATTCTTAGCAAATCAATCAATCAATCAATCAATCAATCAGTCAATCTCTTTAACAGACAAAAAGGAGACTGATAAAAACTAGACCCTAAAAGATTGTCAAAATTTCAAGAGTAGCTGCATTCTCTTGGATCAATAGCACTGACCCAGAGGCACCCGACTTTCTGTAAGGTGACCTAAAAGCATCTTGATTTATTGACCCTAATTGGGCCATCCCCAAATAGAGTGACTTCAGACGTGATGCTCAGGGCCTCAGTGGCCTTTGGTAGTTGGCATCTAGTTCAGTGGAGACACATGTTTATATCTTTTGATTAAGGTGGAGAGAAAGAAGGCCCTGGCCAGTGTGAGTGCCAGGGACTTCGCTGCAGACCTTGCCTGAGCCTTCGTGACTGTGATTTCTCATAAAGCCCTCAGACACCAAGAAGCTGCAATGCTGTGCAGAGCCCTGAGGAGTTTGAAAATCAACTATTTTTCCTGAAATTACCCCCATTTCCAAAGTGGCTTTGGAAAATAATCCAGTGTGTTTGAGGAGCAAGCTAGAGTTACAGAGTTTTCAGTCCTTACCAATAGGCCACATTAAAATCATGACTATGTCTTATTGGACTCTATATTCAATATCGTTCAGGGAGGCTGCCCACCTATATACCCCTACCATCTGGTGGCTGCCCCTTTGACTCACCGTGGGAAGCTCCCCGCAGCTGTAATTGTATTTCATAATCTTGCCCCACTGGTGAAAGTTATTGGCCAGACTGAGGGCCCCTGACCCAGGAGAGACCAATCTGATGATCTTTTCTGGAAATGTGGACTTCATTCTCAGTTACAGCCTGTTAGTATTTGTGACTTGTATGTATTGAGTTGGGGTGGTCGTGGTGGTGGTGATCATTTCCCATGTGTTCAGAGAAATAAAAAAGCTGGCCTACAAGAAGAGATGGAAGCAGATTCATGGAGAATCAGATGTCAGAGCTGGAGGGAGGGTCCTGTCAGAGAACCTTTCTAGTTCTGAGTTCCTCTTTCTCCTGAGGCCCAGGCAGAGTCATTGCCAGGGTTCTACCAGAGCATCTGAGTCCTTGAGTCTCCATCACTTCATCCGCCCCTCACCTTCTTGTCAGCCTTGTTAGTTCCTGTTAGGTTCTATCACAGGTCTTTGGACAGGTTGTCTTCCGTCTCCAGTACACAACAGCACCTAAAGATGTTCATATGAATTCTGTGGTACCCTAGAAGGCTGAAGTTGAGAACAAGCTTCAGATAGCTTGGTTTTGTCCTCTCGTGATATAGCTGAAGAAACTAAAGACAATGGGTGTAAAGAAAGTACTCTGGGTCAAGCAGGCTTCCTGGGAGCTACTGGAACATTCTGACTGTGTGGGCTCCTCACCTTCAGTTCCTATCTAATATAACATAGATCTTGAATATATCTACAGTTCTAGAAAATTAACTTCACTTTAAAATCTAAAATGGGCACTGTGCATCACGGACCTATTGTTAGGTAACAACATACTATTACTGTCGCCTCCCTTGGCTCTTCTGGGCATTGGCCTATGTCAGTTGGATGCTTCTTGCTCAGAGGCTCTCCTGTGGCTGCTGCTCCAGTTACCCTGGAGGTTTCACTATTCAGTGTCCAGTGACTGGGCTAAGAGGACTGTCAGCTAGGGCCTGGGGCAGCTGGGGCTCCCAAAGCCTGTGCTTTCTGAGGTGGATTACAGGTATCTGATAGCTGAAGGTCCCCAAAATGACTACCCCAACCCTCTTCGAACCTGGCCCCTGAATTCACTTGCCCAGAGTCACTTTGGCTTCCGGGGTACAAGAAAAAGAGCAGGGATGTCTTGTTTGATGGAAAGCATGTCAGTGAATTTGCCTGCTTTCCACTTCCCACATATGGGTGATAGGAAGGAAACAAACACCATCCATGCTGCATGGAGCTCTTGTTTTGAGTTGGAAGCCCTCCCTCATTTCCAGACAATGGTTAGTTTCAGGCTTTAGTAACAGGGACATACATACACTACAACTGACTCACTTTGTGGTGGTTTGAAGTAAAAGGTCCTCATAGGGTCACAGGGAGTAGAACCTTGTTGGAGTAAGTGTGGCTTTGTTGGAGAAAGTGTGTCACTAGAAATAGGCTTTGAAGTCTCAAATGCTCAAGCCGGTCCCAGTGTCTGGTTCTCTCTTCCTGCTGCCCACTGATCCAGATGTAGAACTCTCAGCTACCTCTTTAGGACCATGTCTGCCTGCATGCTGCCATGCTTCCTACCATGATGATAATGGACTGCACCTCTGAACTGTGAGCCAGTCACAATTAAATGTTTTCCTTGATAAGACTTGCCATGGTCATGGTGTCTTCATAGCAGTAGAAACCCTAAGACATGCTTCTTTTATCCACTCACTCACAGAGTTCTAACTGCAACATCAGTGGCTAGGACTGAGTCTGGACAAGTGGGTTGGGGCAAGGTCTCATTTATCGTACAGCTTTATGCCAAGAATTGCTTAGTCTGCAGAAATAGACAGAAAATACACTTGCATCCTGCTAAAAAAGAATGAAAGAAGCTTCCAGAAACATAACCTAAGGAAATATTGCAAAGAGGGAAGAGAAGGTTTAAGGATAAAGATGTACATTAAAATGCATGTAAAGACTGGAGAGATGGCTCAGTAGTTAAGAACATTTACTACTTTTCCAGAGAACCTGAGACCAGCTCTCAGCACCCGTGTTGAGTGGCTCACAACTTCCTGTGTGTATAACTCCTCGATGATCGGATGCCTCTGGCCTCTGAGGGCACTTCAACTCCCATGCACATACTTACTCACAGATAGAGACACATACCCCAAAATTAAAAATAAAGCTTTTTACATCTTTCAGACTTAACAGTAAGACAGGGATCTAACCACTCACCTAGTGAGGACCTTTTGTTGCAACTTCTGAGGGTACTCCACTTCAGGGACTTGTGTTTACCTCCCCCTGTATTTATGTGGTCATGTGTACGGAGGAAGAAGAAGTAAGATCAGGACACCTGCAAATGCCTCTTCATCCATCTGTCTAGCATAAGGAAACTGAGCAAGCTTCTGCTATATGTGACACACGCTTGAAAGTACAAGTTTGTCCTTAAGCAGCTGAAAATGGTGAAGAAGAATGTTCCCAGTTTATGGTCATCCTGGTCAGCTGAGCTTCCTGGAGTCCTGCCTCAGCCTTGTGTTTTGGCCAGAGGAGTGCATTTATCATCTCTTCCAGTCTTTCATTAGCCTTCAGACCTATTTGTCCCACCTTCCTGCCTTCTTACACCTTCATCAATAGCCTTCCCTCAAGCAAGAGTGGTTATTGATTCCCAGCTGCTCCCACCCACTCTGGACTGTCACACCTCTGGGCCTTCAGGTGGCCATTCTTTATCCCATGGACAACATCTCATCTCCCACTCCAAGCAGAGTGCACAAATGGAAAGGTACCAGAGGACCCAGCTGGGAGCTTCTGCAATCACATCTCCAAAGACAGGTTCCCTGTTTAAATGTGGTGTGTGAGCAAGACGGTTATTGAGACCATGTTGTAAACATGTCTCAGGGCTGGCTCCTCAGGTAGTTGGATGTAAGTTGTTAGTTGTCATAAAAACTTCGCTATGGCACAGGTTTGATATTTATCAAGCAGGGATTATCATGTGAAAGACCTGCCATGGTGGCAATCCTCCATGAAGAAGAACTTCTCACCAAAAATGTCACTGGTGTTCTTTCAGGGAAACAGTGGAGAGGATGCTATAGGCTAGGGCAGAGGTTGCCAAGTCTGTCCTCCATCTTGTGTGCCTTGTTTTCCCTAACAACTGCACAGTTCTTGACCCTTACAGCCCCCAACTGGCTCCACCCTCTTCTCCTAGGCTGGACACGCTCACTCTCTGAGCACAGAATGGTTCTTTCCATTCCTCTTCCCTTCTTCTCATCCATTTTTATGGTTTTTTTTTGTTTTTTTTTTTTTTTTTTACTTAATTCAGTTCTCTCATCCTTTACCTGATAAAAAGCCTAGTATTGCTTGGTCTCTCTATTTTAGTGGTTCTCAACCTTCCTAATGCTGTAACCCTTTAGTACAGTTCTTCATGTTGTGGTGACTCTCAACCATAAATTTTCATTGCTACTTTATACCTGTAATTTTGCCACTGTTATAAACCGTAATGGAAATGTCTGTGTTTTCCAATGGTCTTAGGTGACTCCTGTGAAAGGGTCATTTGAGCCTCCAATGGGGTCACAAACTACAGGCTGAGAACGACTGTTTTATGATTAGTCAGTAACCTTGCCTGTCTCCACCTTCTTCTCTCTCAACTCCTTTAGCATCCAACTTCTTGACCTCCCACTGGTACCTCAGTTCACCCTGACTTGTTCTTTCCTATCAGTTCTCTGGAGTCCTTCTCAAACCCTCCTTCTTCCGTCAGGAGCTGAAGGATACAGTCCATATCGTCTCCCTTATGGAAACTCCACAGTTGCTAAAGGTGACTTTCTTTGAAGACCCTTTTGACATTCCTGGCCTATAAAATGGGTTGTTTCTCCCATCAAGGGCTTTGGCCACCCTGCATGACTCAGATCATACTCTGTCATTATGGTGAGTATACTGGTTTGGCTCTAGCCAGGGTAAGAACTATTGAACACAGGCTCTTAACTCAACATGTTCATCTGCTTATGGGACATTTTTACCCAGCTGCCCTTAGCAATCTTGTCTTAGCCTGACTAAGCTACTCTAATGAGAAAGGCCTGATTAGACCTCTAAAGTTCACAGTTTTCTGCATTCAGTTGATTTTTCCCCCTCTCGCCGCTGTGTAATTAGTACTGTAGTTTGCTTGTTTGATGTGTGCATGAGTGTTCACGTGTGTATGAATGCACCTGCCTTGTCAGGCTCCTGTGGAAGCCAAAGGCTGACATAGATGTCTTTCTCGGATGCTCTTCCACCTTACAGTTTGAGATGGTCTCTCACCGGGTGGAGCTTGCTATTTCAGCCACACTAGCTAGCCACACTAGCTAGCCAGTAAATCCCAAGATCCTTGGATTCCTAGCCCCAGCACTGGGGTTTCAGACACAGGTGACCATGCCCAGTCCTTTCTGTGGGTTCTGACGATCTTATGCAAATCCCCATGCTTACACAGCAATCATACTAGCCGCTGAGCCAGCTCCCCAGCCGCTCTCCTAGTTTTTATCTCCAGATTGCCCAATGTTTGCTTTGGTCTGTTTTGATTTTTTTTTTTTGGCAAAAGCTCTAGAGCAGATAATGTCAGATTGTTGAAGAAGTTGCTTCAAAATTTTAGGGCAAACCCACCCCATTGATAAAAGAGACCATCCAGGTGACACACACTTAGCTAGAGACCTGAGCTGTGGCCAAGTCAGCAGATTCTTTCAGAATATGAAGCAAGTTGAGAAGGAGGGTGGGAGAACTGGTCTGTGTGCTCTTCCACAGTCCCAGAAGTTTACATTCTGGGAAAACCTGAAGGTAGATTGTCACTCTCTGTGGAATCTGGTTGGAATATTGACTGACACCAGAGGGCTTCAGGTCCTGTTCAATCAAGATAGGACTGGAAAACTGAGATGCTCTAACCACGTGGTCCCCATAGGAATAGAAATTTACTGGTCAGAATGACACAGTTTTGTTTTGAAAACCACCCAGGCTCCACTTGGAGCCGTGAGCTGCTTGAGAATGCATTATGATGGGGTAGGCTGCTGCCTCGGACTGACCAGGGCAACAAAACAACAGACTGTCTTTGAGCAAGGCCCTGGATATGTCCTGGTTGTGCCTTGCTCAGGGTTCCTGGCGAGAAAGCACAGCTGTGACCTTCGCGTGGCATAGACCCAGCCACAGGCTCACACAGAAAGGACTACACACCAAGCCGATGCCGAAGCATGCCTCCTGTTCAAGGTACTCAAAGCACAGGCCTGACTTACGATGTGTTCTGTTTACATTGGCCTAGAGCCCAAACCAGAAATGTATTTCAGGCCTGGCCTTCTAGATGCTATCTCCAGGCATTTAGAGGTTCGTTACACAGAGCCACTCATCCTGTCCTGCTCTAGTTAAGGTCTGTCAGCATTTTTCAAAGGTTTATAATTCAACCATAAGGGAGGAGATTGCCACTTTCAGAGCTCAGCTTGCCATGTAGGACCTAGGAATCTAACACTTTGATCCCCCTCCCATTTTTAAGTTGGACTCTTACTGGGGGATGGTGAACCATAAGACTAGCTCGTGGTTTTGTTATTTTTAGTTTGGTGTTCGAAAGACTAAGGAAAACAGGCAGTCATAAGGTTCCTAGGGTATGCGCATATTTTAAGGTCCATTTTAAAGTTAGATGGGTGGGAAAGGTCAGAGACAAGGCTGTCAACATCTCTCCAAAACAAGGGGAGCAATTCTCAAGCCCACAGCCTGTGTTCAAATTTGCAGTTGAGAGTTTAATTATGTATCAAAATGAAGATATCAGGCTTGGGATTAACTATGTTTCTGCTTGTGTGTTCTGATTAATATTCCTATTATTTTAATATTTAAATGAAATACCACACCTCATAAACATGAAGTAACAAGACAGTACCCCTACCTACATATAAAAATGTTCAATGGTGCTGAGCAGATGTCTCAGTGGTTAAAATGCTTGCCAAGCAAGGGTAAGGGCCAGAGGCCAATCCCCAGAATCCACATAAATAGCAGAGGAGGTATGGTGGGTCGCTTGTAACTCTAGCCTCAGAAGGCAGAGACAGGTCATCCTGAAGCAAGCTGGCTAGTGACACTACCCATATTGATGAGCTCTGGTTTTGATCGAGAGACCCTGCATCAATGAATAAGCTGGAAGAGCAATTGAGGAAGAGTCTCAAGATCAACCTCAGGCCTCCATGTGCACTCAAGCACACATGCATGTGCACCCATGCAAACATGCTTGCACAAGCATGCATGAATACCACACACATATACACATAAAAAAAGAAAAAATACTGGAGAGAGAGAGAGAGAGAGAGAGAGAGAGAGAGAGAGAGAGAGAGAAACTCAGTTGGATATTATAGCACCAAGGTCTACTGTCCGTTCGGGTTTCTGTAAGTCTCCTTCACTACTGGGTGACTTATAAACAACAGACATTCATTTGTCACAGTTCTATGATCTGGAAGGCTATGATCAAGACACAACCACCTCTAGTTCTAGTGAAGTTCCTCATCCTAGCATGTATGTACCTGACTTCTATGTCCTCTTATGGTGGATGAGGCAGGGGATCCCTTTCTTATGATGAGGATACAAATCTCATTCACGAGGGCTGTACTCATGTGACCTGACCACCCCTAAGGCCTCACCCCCGATGCCATCACTGAGATAGGATTTCACCCTGTGAATTTTAGTGGGTAGCGGGGAGGAAGTAAACACTAAAGGTGAAGGCTACAGTCTGGTGTGGGAAGGCTTCGTCGGAGACCCTTGGACTAGTCAACAGTGGATGGAGTTCCTGGCGGCAAGAGAGTATAAAGCAGAGGTTGGGTGGGGAAAGCTGACAACACAGACATGAGGATCCTGATAGGAGGGAGTTCCCATCACTGCCACCAGGAAAAACATCTGAAACCTGGGAATCTTGTCTAAAGCAGGAAGGAACCCCCACACATCACAGGGCCGGGCTGAACATAAAGCACAGTTGCACACCGCAAGAGCCTGAGGAAATTAGCATGAGTCCCACAGCCCTTCCTCCTCACGCCTCTATGGATCCTAACTAGACACAAAACATTCTATTGCAATTCTGCACAGACCTTCACTACAATAAGCAAGAGAAAAAGTAGTTTCCTGAGTGCTGAAGAGTCCGTTTCTATACAACTGTCCTACTTGTGAAAATAACCCACTCCTTAAAGCAGTTCACTAGGTAGCCATACTTTCTTAAGCCCATTTGAGTTGTCTGAATTTACTGGGCTCAGGAGGAGGCATAAGCACCATCTCTCCCACCTGCCGAGATATATAGGGTCTGGGCATATGTTTTAAAAACATTGTGTGTTTTTCTGTTTTCTGATGTGTGTTCCCTCTCTGCCTCGTTGACCATATGTTGACTTTGGTCCAGTGGACAGACACACTCCAAGAGACACTCCAAGATCCTCAGCTCCAGCAGCCTTTGACCCATCATACTTGTGGTCCCAAGCAAATGTGAGTGGCCAGGCAGAGCATCCCTGTCTATCTTAAGTAGTCTATCCTCTGGCCATCAGCAGCCCTGCTCAGCCAGAGATGCTCAGCTGCATCTTACCCACTCTGTACCTTGGCGGAGACATCTCACACACAGAATCCAGGCCGAAGTCCTGCTGGGAACCTGCTTTCACTCACTTGTGGGACCCGAGGCCCCATGTTTGCCTTAGCCCTGGATTTTTTTTTTTTTCATTTGAACTATAGAGATCATAGTGGGAAATCCTTCTAGGGATTGTTGTGGAATCAAGTAATCTCAAGGCTTAGCAGAAAGCAAGGCTGGAATCTCTGGCTGGAAAATGGTGACTGTTTTACTGTGCTCTCCTTCCTATTAACCTACTGAGGAGAATTGTATGGGGCCATTTTGCTCCTTTTGAGACTGTACTTTGGGTCAATTAAATTGTAATCTCTGGGGATAGAACACAGCTGCCATTTTTTTAAAAAATGTTTTTAATGTTTATTTCACTCAACCCTCACAGTTCTCTTGTGGATAGTCATTGGCCCATTTTACAGCTGAACAAATAGAGGCTGAGAGTGAGTGACAGGAAGGAAGAGGTGGTACTTGGGTATGGAACCAAGTTCTCGGCCGCCAAGCCTTGTTTCAACAGTTTCTTATGAATAGTGCCCACCCACCCCCATCCCCCAGTGTGGCTCTCTTCCCTCCTGCCTTTCTCTTTGGCACTTCCTGCTCAGCCTGCCCAGACCTGTGTTCCATTTCCCAGGTAACTGACCATAGGTATTCGGAAGTTCCCAGCTATTGCGTCTGATATTTATTAAACGCAGCTTGTGGCTCCAACTCAAGAATGTGCAAGCTGATTTAGATTACGCTTTGCATTGAGTTTATTAAGATAAAAACTATTTTCTGAGATAGTGAGTCAGGAGTATTTATGGTGGAGTGTGGGGAGAGCAGCTGCAGGTTGAGAGTGTGAACAGAGCACAAGCTCAGCCAGTGCAATGACCTAACTGTGTTTGGCAGCCGCCCTTAGTGTCATGCTAAGCATTTTATTTCATGTTGGGAACCCCTCCCTCCTCTACAGAGGAGTCTTTGGCTGGGACCTCTTCTTACGCTGAGGCTGGTCCTGATGGTGACCTGCTTCCAAGCCATGGCTGGGTTGCCATGGCAAAGAGCTGGGAAACATTTCATATCTCAGTCTTTCTCACCTGTCAGAATGTGAGCGTAACTCTTGGCCTTGCCTCCCTGTGGAGAGGTGGGCGGGCACTTGAAAATGAAGCCATAAATGCTGGGAGGGATTTGTGGACCTGTGGATGTGACGTCTTGTCAAGCAGTTGGTAATAAATGGAGTGTCTCCAGAGCTAGTTTGCCTGAAAGTCCCTGGAGCCTTCCATTTACTTAATCAACCCACGTTTATTAAATACCTGTGAAATTCTCAGGAACACGGGCAGGGCCAGGAGGAGGACAGAACGGGAAGGAAGGAAGTGGAGCCTCAACTCCCAGAGAGCCCATAAGGCCCCTCCTTTTTCTTGCACTTCACTTTTTAGGTTGATTAAGTCTCCAGTGAAAGGGGCCTTGGCTGCCCGCTCAAGTCCTCCATCTAGTCTCCGAGGAAGAAGCTAGTGTTGGTTCGTTTTTTCGCAGGGCCAGTGGGGATTGCCTGGCCTGGATGGTCTCAAAAGGTACAAGAACACTGATTCCTGGTAATAGTCATGGACAGAATGGGGAAAGATTGTCTGAGTTGGCTGGAAATGGGGCCTCCAATGGTTTCCGGTGTCCAGAGTGGCTTTGCCACTCTCTGGCTGTGTGACTTTGGGCAATTACTTAGCCTCTCTGTCCCTTAGTTTCCTTATGTCTAAACTAAGGGTAATTATCATGTCCGGCTCTTAGAATTATTTCAAGTTTAAATAGCTCCATGTGTATAATGCTCCAAACAGTGGGTGATGCCTTATAGATGTTAAAAAAAAAAAAACTAAAAGGTTGTCACTTTCTACAGGTAATGGGAACCAGTGGCACTAAAAAGACCTTGGCACTTTCTTTCCTACATTATCAAAAAAACAAACAAACAAAAATAGTCATAAAAAAATCCCAACCCCAAACTTTTGCCTAGACACAACAGTCATTTGGGATGGATTGTCCCATGACTTTTCAGCTGCTAGTGTAGAGAAGGGCCTCTTGAACCTTCCCTACCCACAGTCCTTTTTACCCAAGAAAGTTTGGTATGACCCTATGTATATTAGTAGGTAGAATATGTGTACAAGTTAGACATTGACTGATAATAAACTGTAAAGAAATTTATTTTAAGACAATTTTGTGAATACATGTAATTTTACCATTTGCTAATTAGCAAGATGGGTGAGCCTATTTCTTTTTAGAAAAAGAATTCAATCTTGGCTGGATATTTGATGCTGCAGGATGTAGAGTATCTTCAACAGTTCACAGTTGATTAAGATTTGGATGCAATAATTGTCAGTGCTAATGATGCTGCTTTAATTAAATATATAGTACAAAATAGCAGAATTCTGTTTAGTGCCATTTTAGAAAGTGCTGGAAGTTTTGTCCCAGTCCCAGGCCAAAATTCACTGAACAATTTTTTTAGATTTTTTTTTTTAAACAAAACTCAAGTCAAGGACTCAAACAACATTTTTTATGAGTAGTGTGGTGATTTGAATGACAATGGCCACCATAGGCTCATATATTTGAGTGCCTAGTCACCAGGAAGTGAAACTATTTGAAAGGATTAGAAGGATTAGGGGGTGTGACCTTATTAGAGAAGGTGTGGCCTTGTTGAAAGAAGTGTGTTGCTGGGGGTGGGCTTTGAGATTTCAAAATCCCATGCCAGGGTTCCTACTCCCTCCAGTCTCTCTTTCTCTGACTCTCTCAGCAGATCAGGATATAGCTCTCAGTGACTGCTTCAGTGTCCTGAGTGCCACCATACCCCTGTAATGATGATAATAGGCTAACCCTTTGAAACTGTAAGCAAGCCCACAATTAAATTCTTTCTTTTATGAGTTGCCTTGGTCATGGTGTCTCTTCACAGCAATAGAACAGTTACTAAGACAGTTAATATTTATTTTAACATAATACTTTCATTCTTTGAGGATGTCATACATACACACAATGTATAGTTATCATATTCACCCCTCCCTATTTCTCCCTCTACCTCCTCTGGAATCCCCACCCTGACACAGCCCTTCAAACTTCATGTCCCTTTCTGTCTTCTTTTCTTCCTTCCTTCCTTCCTTCCTCACACCCTCCCTCCCTCCTTCCTTCTCTTTTTAGGTAACCCACTGAGTACTAGTTTTGCCTGTATATGAATGGGTATGAGGCCATCCACTGGTACTTGGTCAACCTATAAGAGACTACACTCATAAAGAAAACTGACTCTCCCTCTCCTAGTAGCCATCAGCTGTCAGTAGCTCCTCAGCTAGCAGTAGGAACTCATAAGCCATTTCCTACTGCATGCTGGAATGTTGACTGCGTTGGTCTTGTGCAGATCTTATGGAGACAACCATAGCAATTCTGAGTTCATAAGTACAATGGTCCTGTAATGTCTAGAAGATAATGTTTGGTTCCATCCCTCTCAGAACTTTGGCTCTTAATAACTTTCTGCCCCTAAACTTTGCAGGAGGACGTTTGATACAGAGAGATGTGAGGGTAGGAAAGAGAAGCAGGTTTGGAGACAGTTAAACTTCATATATAAATATGGATACATACACACATACACACACAGTAGCTTTAGATCGGAATTTCTTTACACAGGAGTTAATGCTCATCCCAGAAGCCACAAGTTCCCAAGCACAAAGCCCAGTGCTGGGTGTGGGATACCTTCCCTTGAGTTGTTGGTTAGAGGCGATTTCAAAGACAACCCCCCTCAAAACAGCCCCGACTAATGCCATTGCTCTTGGGTACCCACCAGAACTTACTTGATGGTAAGATGCTATTAATTACTGAAGATGCCACACACTTCAGTGATAAGACTTGAGGAAATCAAACTGGCTATTGCCCTAGCTTCTTCCCTGCGGGCTAGCTCTCATATTACTGGAAGGCACTGCGTAGGATGCTGGGGAGATGAGTCTTCAATACTTTTACCTGACTGTGAACCTCAAAAGGGACAATAACATCCAAGATATATTCATGTGTGCAACAGCAGTAGCATGAGTAATGTGGAGATAACCAATCACTTTCTGCTTGTATTTGAGACACATTCCACAGGAAAAAACACATGCCTGTTACTTTAACTCCAGCTCAGAACCTTTAGCTAGAGAGCTCATGGGCACTAGGAGTGAGCCTACTATTCATCATTTTGCTAAATGGACATAGTATCAAATGACCTTCTAAATATGTATCTCTATCCCTTCAGACTAGTGCAGCTCCTGGTCCTTATCAGTGTCTTTGTGCAGAGGACAACAGTTAGTAAAGACTCACAGCTGCTCACTGTGAAGAGAGCAGGTGACCGTAGGCAACTCAGCCATAAATGGGACACCTACATCACAGCAAGTTTTCAGAATAGCCTTCAAACATAAAACAGCCCAAAGACATACTAAATTGATCCTTGCATGCTGAGAAATGACACTAAGAAAATATTAAAAGTCGTTGTTTTACGTAATTAAACCGTATGTTTCCATAAGAGCGGACAACTCTGCTCATAGACTGAGAGCTCTACAGTCCACGTACTGACAGTTTTGTAATGAGCCGTGGTTTTCAGGTGGCACTCACTGGAGTGATGTGGTGTGCTAGCACGCCCTAGTGCAGAGTGCACATGCTGTGTGCTCAGAAACGAGGTGCAGAGAGGTTATACAATGCGGCCTGACAAGGGCTGCCAGAAATACCTCAGATTCATTTTGTGTTTGATTTTGAATTAACTTTTGGTCGTTACATGCTCGGAAACCTTTTATTGTTGCCAGCTTTTTTTT